>MNCI01030752.1:654-31496 GCA_015680685.1 Gnetum montanum | reverse complement strand
AAGACAATTTCAATTTTAGAGTCTAAAGAACTCCATACGTCATCTACCTTAGCTGCTATTTTCNTCCTTGGTGAGTGTCCTTGGGAACAACTTAAGATTTTGCCACTCATTTTCTATATTTTGCAAGGCACAGGCATTGTGGAATTCCTGTAAATGATTTTGTGGATCAACATTGTATCCCCCTTCAAATCGTGGGATATTGTTCATGTCTAATCATTTGATCTAACTATCTCTTAAATGCCTTGTGGGAATCCTAACTGCCTCCATTATGTCAAACATACTTCAGGTTGCGAGTAGGGGCTCTTCATGATCATCTCTTTCATGACACCTGTGATGTCTGCATTGTTCCCTCCTCTCCCTACGTCATTGCCCTTTTCCTCTCTCTTGAATTTCCCATCAAGGTCTTTCGTCCTTCTTACTTTTATCCTCACCTTTATGTTCATGGTGGCTGCACCCAGATGTGGAAGGAGAGGGTGAGTGATGGGATGAAGGAGAAGAAGAAGGGGAACCATCTCCATGAAGATGTTTCTCACCTTCTCTTTGGCTACTATGGCCCCGATCGTGGTGACGATCTAAGTGCTCATCCTTAGCATGAGTGGTTGTTCCCTCTGTGAACAGCTAGTGTTCATGGGCATCAAAACCATGGTTATGTATCATTGATTGTAGGTTTTGATACCCAACCTCCTCATCATCGTTAGGAGGGGGAACATCATTTGCTAAAGGACCCGTGATAAGGGGTTCCTCATCTCCTATTTCGCTAAGGACGTGTGGGACCTTGCCCTTCAATAGTGCATGTTGACTCTCGTGCCTTAAGTCCCTCATACGTTGGGCATCTATGGGATAATAATCCCTCATGTCAAAATCTTCTGCAATGTATTCAACATATAATCAATCATGCCTATCTGTGCCAAGGCACGAAAAATCATGCAAGAGACTGATCGATCTGGGGGTAACACGATGTTACCTTGCAAATCTCTCCATCACAACTATTCGTCTTGATGGAGAATAAAAGTAAAATTAGGGATATACTCATCGGGATGAGTATATGTTATCTTATATTGTTTAGGACTTGGCTGATTTGGTTATGTGTTTTCTATTGCCGACTGTCTCTAGTATGGTCCTTAGGTGGTGAGTTGCTCTTATGAGAAGAAGGCCATTTTATTGGTGTGCTAATTTCACCTTTATATAATTTTTATTTGATTAACCCAAAGGTTTGTTAAGGCTCACAATGATGTGAGTGATATCCCTTATGTTCTATTCGGCGCACAAACACTTAGTCCCCGGCAACGGTGCCAATGATGAGTGGCGAGGTACCCCTACACTCAACCATACGAAACGAGTGTAGCACGCGCGATCCGATTGAACTTCGTAGACTAAATTCCTACACACCCCATGGAACACTTGGGGTTAATCATTCGTTGTCTTTCCAAACTTACTTGTAGTTGTCACGGTGTATGGTTAAGTAAGTCCGAGGTATATGATTTTTATAGCTTTAAAATGTTTTTCTCCTATGCTATCAAGGTGAAGGGTTGAGAGAGCTAACTAACTCTAACTAATGACTGAGTCTAAATTAACTAGTGTCAACATCCATTCCCACTTACCATACACACCCTGAACTATGCAACTGTGGCTACCAAACGCTAATCATTACTGGGATCACCACACGTAACGCACGTGCTCGAAGTGGTCGTACTAAAGCACTTAACTAGGAGGAAAGGGTTGAGAGAATCTATCTAGCCTAAGTGCAATGAGCAACTAATTCCTTGACTAACCGTACACATCCGACATGCATGACTACCACTGGGATTACCAAATGTAGATCTTGGATACACCACTGGGTTACCAAGTAGTCACACGAGATGCTCGTAATCAAGTCGTACTCATACCGCATGCGACGGGCAACCGATTCCTTGACTAACCATACACATCCGTAGATGCTCGTAATCAAGTCGTACTCGTACCGCATTCTAGGAAAGCAATAAATAGCAATTAAATAAAATCCTATTCCATGCACTGCAAGGTTTATCCAATCAAGTTCATCTTTATTTCTGTACACAACTTGCATTCAAGTACAAAGCTGCTCGAATAAAGATCCGTTCACTCTAGGACTCCTACTGTGGGCACATGGGAAATTAATCCATCTCTGAAGTGATCAAACTACTAGAGCTTCGCTACTTCTAGACCAGGATGAGGAATAAGGGGAGTGTCACCTCTTATTTATAGATTTGGCAACAGACCACAATATCGCGTACGTGATATCGCATGGGATGCGATATCGCAACGGCCGTGATATCGTGTACGCGATATCGCGATGCATGCGATATCGTGTCTCATCACATAATTACTCATAAACTCAATAAATTTTGATCAAATCATCTCTTAAACCTTAGTTGAGTTACCTTGTCTGAACTCCTTCTTTAACAATATTTTAACATCAAAACCTGATATTCTAGTTATCATCAATGATCATGAACCCTTTGGGTTTCCTTAACACCTTGCAGGCTACTTAATACATTAATTTCTTCCATCAAATTTTATAAAATTTCAAAGGTGATATCATAGAAACGATATTACAAGGCTTGCAATATCACATCAATGACATCACCCATATAAAAAACTCTTTATATGTGCAAATCGTAAGAAAAATTTTAATTTTTATCATTTCACACAAAGCAAGTTCATGTTGTTTTTCTATCAGAGCACCTTCTAATCCCTATATCTTCCTCATGGCACATCCAATTTAACCCATTCTTGAATACTTTTACTCCTTCAATGAGCATCTCAGTCGTGGGGAAGAGTGTTGTGTGTAATTTTTTCAAATTATGCAATTTTTTCCTAATGCTCAAAAGATTAATTAAGGGTAAGTATTATAAGAGATAACAACATTTTGATCTAATTTAAGCTAACAAACTTCATATTTCTCTCCAATTGATCATTCAAATATTTTTTTAAATAATAAATTAAAGATAGTGATAGGTCATTGAAGCTAAAACTATTTTCGATTGATTAGAAAATTATTTAATTAAGGGATTTTTCTGAATAAGGGCTTTTTTGAATTATCAAATTTTCTAAACCCTACAATCCAAATTAATAATAAATTTGATTGTGTCTAATGACCTTAATCAAAATCCAAAATTTTATGAAGGGTTTTGGAATTTTTAGTTAATCTTGAAATTTCTTATGATTGCAAATATCACCAAAAAATATACTTGAAGATGGAGAATCATCAAAACCAAGAGAAAAGAGGCCCAAAGGAAGAGAAAGAGGATGAGACATAGAACAAACTCCTCTTGTAGAGTAACAATGTAGTGATGAGCAACAAGTAGTCCCTCCGCTCAACCATATGAATCAAAAACATACCTGAGGGGTTTTTGAATTTTTAGTTAATCTTGAAATTTCTTATGATTGTAGATATCACCAAAAAAGATACCTGAAGATGGAGAATCATTAGAACCAAGAGAAAAAAGGCCCAAAGGAAGAGAAAGAGGATGAGACATAGAACAAACTCCTCTTGTAGAGTAACAATGTAGTGATGAGAAACAAGTAGTTCCTTCACTCAACCATACAAATCACAAGCATCTACCAATGATCCAGTCGAATTTTGTGAACTTAGCCCCTAAGTGTACTGATGGGAAAGATAGTGTCATGAAAGTTATGATTTTTTTCTTCTCAGCTTTACTTGTGTAAGCTCAATTGTATGATTAAGTGTAAGTCAAGGCACATGATTTTTATTTGTATTCTATTCTATTTAATCTAAGTTTGAAATAAAGAGCATTAATTAAAGACTAACTATTTCACTATCTAATGCCTTAATCTTACTAGCCTAACATAAGAATCTGAGCCCACATCTTGTTCACATCCTAAACTTGCTTTAACACTACAGGGTTACCAAGTATCTATCACTGGGCATACCAAATAGCCACTACTAGGCTTACCAAGCATTCAATGGTATGTTCAAAGTGGTCATAGTTATGTGTTATTATTAACTGTATTAATTAACTAAGGATGTGAATGTAATTTTCATGAATAATGAAGTGCATAAAAAGAAACATTAATTTATTATTAAGGGCTATAAGGACTTCCAAGAATCTTGTCTTTATTATTGTCACATCAAAGTGTTCAGGTACATTAATGCTCGAATAAGGATCTGTACAATCCTTGAACTCCTACTACAAGCACTTAGAAAATATTCTAACTCTAGACTAGGGAAACTACAAGAGTTTGGCTAGGCTACTAACTTAACGTGTCATAAATGTGGTGGGTATGTGCATTTATATAGGTAAGACTAGATAGTATGTCGATGCATGCCCATGAACATAACCAACTAATAACTCATCATACCCCCACGATTGAGTGAAAACTTATCCTTAAGTGAACAAAACTAGGATCAAGCTTCTTACAAAATTAAAAAGGTATGGGATCATTGACTGACTAACCCTAAGTGCTGAATTACACGAAATTACAGAAATTGCAAAAATGTGTGTCTTGGACAACAAATTGGACATCCATACAAAAAGAAATGGCAAGAATCCTCTAGTTAATGAAGATGAAGGGAAGATCAAATAGTTCTAGGAGGTGGAGGCCCTTGGGATAATGAAGGACCTTTACCAAGCTTTTATGCTCATGGTGGTGGTGATGGCTATAACTAAGGTTGTCCTACTATAGTTGCTGCTTCTAGTGGAATATGAAAAGCATCTAGTAATGCTTTGATAATCTCTTCCTTACTTCATGGATTGTATACAATCTATGCGACTTCACCAATATGGATTGGTACAGGGATGTCCCATGGATAGGGCATTGTAGGGAACAACTCCTTGATGTTGACAAACCATGCTACGAATTGTTTATGTTCAACATCAAACATCTTTATCAAGTTCTACATTTTGTGGTAATCATTCATCCTTTTGGTAAGGTTCACAGCAATAGCTCATTTATCTATGAAATAGCTCCTAAGAACTTCAAGCTTAGTGTTGGCTATCTACAAATTTTTTTTGGTATCTTTATGATGCTTGAACTTGGCCTCATAGAGGACGTAGCAGCTAGCCACCTGCTTTTCCAATTTGGACCTTAGCCTTCCTACTATTAGCATCATCAAGTTTTCATATCAGAGGTTGGCAAGCTCTATGTATTTTGTCATTTATTCTATGTGTAGCTCCTTTGGAAAAATATTTTCTTTATTGTAGGCATTCAAATCATCAAAGATCAAATATCATGCATCACGTATTGGTTGGAGTTTCTGGAGGACCTAGTTCATCTTTGCCTTGGCTAGTTGAATTTCTATTTCATTCACCTCCTTGAGGAGCCCCACCTAGTCCCTACAATGATTTTAACTCTTTCAAATTTTAGGGCCGCATTTTGCCAAGCAACTACCTTTATGGCCATTTTCTAGTGAAGCACCTAGACTTTCTCAATAGATAGATTTTGGTTCTCTACTACCAACCTCCTCAAATCCAAGTCTACCTTGACAAGCTGCTCCTACGACTATCTCACAAATTTGACCATCTAGTCTTTTTGCTCCTTGGCATTACACAAGTGATTGATGTCTTTGATAAAGACCAAGTTCTCCTTGCAAACTTGCACCAAGTCCTTATTGGTGTTGATAGCAAGGGATTCTAATAAGGATACATCAAAGATCATCATTACCTTGGAATTCTCAACCTCCTTACATTTGTTTTGAAGTTGAAGACTTGGCTAAGAATGGTGGGATAAACAAGACAAGCTCACAGTTTTGCAACCTTAATAGCCAACGGATGATTTTTAATGGTGGCTACCTCAAGTTACCCATTGGAAATGATGAGCTTGCCCTTAGTCTCTAGTAGCTTTGACTAGGTTGTAGTGATCTCTTCCAAGAGACCAAAGATCTTTGGAAGTAGTTACCTAGTTCCCACTAGTCAGTACAACACCTCCTCATGTTAGGTTGTGCTAAGCCTTCCACTCCTTTCTTCTGCGAAAGCCTATATATCTTGACATGTAGTAATGTCTAGCATGACTACCATAGGATCATTGAGTGCTTCTTTCACTTGATCGATCACCACCTCTATCGTTTTTTCCTACCCATGGTGCTACATCACTAGGACAATAGCACATTTACCTTTCTCCAAGTGCACCAAAGAGGTTGTAGCATTCCCAAAAAAATTTGGGAACTCTTGCTACCAAGGTATGAACATTGTAATCTTTCAAGCACTCAAATTTGTTCTTGCAAGTGCCTACTTGCACTAGGTTGAAAATAGTGGGGATTATTCTGGTTACTTTATTAAGATGGCTCAACACTAGCTAGTAGATCAATGGTTCCCTAATACTTGCCTCTCCTTATTGTTGTTGTAGTAGTTATTCATGAAGTTTTCTCATGCATTCAACAACTACATGAGCCTCTGGTGTTGTCTTTCTGACATGTGGTGGTGGTGGTCACTCCTCTTCTAGTACCTTGAAAGCTACCTTATCCTTCATCATCTCCTACCAAGGTGCAGTAAGAGCATGATAGAATGTGTCATTAGCATACCAAGATATGCCTCCACTTCTACAAAGTTTGTGAATTAGACATCAAAAGAGGAATGTCTTTCTTCCTTGTTCATTCTCTTTAAAATGATTCTTGATTTTGAGGTAAATGAGGTGAGGAAAGTTGACCAAGAACTTCCCACTTAGAGTAGTGCATGCACAAGCAGAGAAGGCAATGACCTTGCTAGGCCTCACCATTGGATTTAGGTGGTAGGCCATAATATTAAAGTATGCTCTCTCTACCTTGGTGAGTGCACCGTACTCTTTACAGTCTATCCCATAGCATTGTTGAATCCATTCTTTTCTAGCATTAGGATCTACTTGCATGGAAATGTCCACCAACATTGCCCCTAATGCAAGTAGTCTAAGGGCCTCTGCAATGGCCTTAACCGAGTAGAATACACTTATGTCCTTTATCTTCACTATGGCATCTACCTCCTAATTTTTTTAGAAGAGATAGGTTCCCTCCTTGTACCATTCTCCACTGGAAGAGAGAATGGACCACATGGAAGACCCCTATAGTTGTGTGTGGACTTCCTTTGGTGCCAAATCCAAGAAGGGACCAAAGTTAAGTTCCTAAAGAACCAAACTTTAGACCTCCTTGGAATGAATTCATTCAAGAAAGGCCTTAATCAATGTGACCTGTAGATTAGGCCTAGGCCTTAGCACCTCATCCTACCATGACTAGTCTATCTCTACTGTGGGAATTTGATGGATAGATTCCACTTTGGGCTCCTTCCAAAGAGGTACCGTTACATGGATTTCAACCTCTCCTTTTTGGGGTTGTTCACATTGCTAGTCCCTTCCTTCTCATGGCTACTTTTCCCTTGGTTGGGATGGTCCTTCTCATTGTGGTCCTCTCTTTACTGCCATCTATGAACACAAACATAACCAAGGATTAGTGTTTTCATGTGTAACTTCTAATGTTCTTAATACCTTTTCTCTTTTGGGTAAGTTACACTTAGGTTAGTTGTGACCATGGTAGATTGATTATTTTATTATTATTTTACTAATATACCCGAGTTTATTGATGAGGTTTAACTTGGTATAGATGGTGATTTTAATATTATTTTATTAGTTAAACCATGGGGAGTTGAAAAAATTTCAAAAAAAATTTCATCATGAACCATAGGTTTGTGCCCTCCATGACATAAAGCTCACCTTTAGTAGCTTGAAGGTCAAAGAACAAGGTGATTCAGACAAGTAGTTTGAAAGTTATGGCTTCGAGAAGGCTGTGGGCTCTAAAAACTATAAAACTTCCCATGCAATATGAAGCAAATGTGAAAATTTGGCTAGCTTTCAATGCATATTTATACTATTTTTCCCATGTATCAATGGGGATGCATCAACACATCAAGTTATGTCAGCAAGGATGTGTTGACATAGCTATAAAGATGAAATTGTCACATGAAAAAACTATGGAAAAAGAGTTTTTCTATGAAATTGGAGTCCAGAGAGAGCCAGAAAAGCCTAGAATAAGGATAAATCAATGAAGAGGACTTGAAATTTAGTTGGGAAAAGGAGATTTGGATGGAATTTGATTACTAAGATGTGCAAAAAATAGATGTTCTGAGGTGGAAAACAATGGTTTGAAGGAAAAATGATAATGAGATAAGAAGTTTAACTACCCAAACAAAAGAGTATGCAAGTGGGTCCTCCCCATAGTAGGCTCATGCCTTTAATTTCCTTGCATGCCCTTATACCAAGGAGTCTGTAGGCCCCAAGGATGATTAATGGTCATTAATTATTAAAAATAGAATCACACAAGAAACCACCAAAGAATTAAGACATCAAAATGGACACATTAATTAATCATGATAGGAGGTAGTGAGGTGATTAATGGATAGAATTTATGATGTGAGAGAGAGAGGGTGGAATGAAATTCCTCATCCAGTCACATGAAGTCCTTTGTGGAAATTGTGATTAAGATGACCTTATATTATCTCATCCCTATTTGGGATCAAGGCCATCCACTTCCAGTGACTTTGCATTGGATCATTGAGATTATTCAACCACCTAGAGCTCATGAACACCCTTAAAGATCACTGATCATTCCAAATAAAGAAGAAAAGAGAAGCAAGAAATGAAGAGGGCCTTAGTTAGAGGGGTGCCTTCAGGCATGGATCACATGTCTTTCCAAGTCCATAACTAGTGCTTATAGCCCACTATTTCGTCTAAGGGATGTGCTTTAAAATTCCATGTTTTATTTTTCTTTCATGGGAACCACACTATGCAAAGACATTGCTTCCTATTATTGGTCAATGTTAGGAATGATGAGGAATCAATGAGAATACCCATAACACTCTAGACAGTAAGCAAGTACAAAAGGTGATACATTCCCTTAAAGCCACGCCCTTGTCAATTCCACTTGATTTATTCCAAGTTTGGAAAGTACCAAGGTCACAAGTGCTTTAAAAGTTGTTATTAAGAAAGGAGCTCATGCGTCCAAAACAAGAGAACACCATGGAGTTTAGTGAAATGGATGAATGACATGAGCTCATTGTCTAATATCATGAGAAAACCAATGTTTCATTAATTAATGTTAAAATTCAATGATGAAATCCAGTCATTAAGTAATTAATTTAAATAATATAATTCAACTAACCACCATCAATCAGTAACTATGTTCAACACCAAAGTCCTGATGGTAATAAAGAATAAAAAGGCATGTAAGAAAATCCAAATAAAGAAAAATATAAAAGAAATTGCAAAATACTCAAGAAAATGGAAAACATATGAAAAATGATGTAAAACACAAAAAAAGTTGAAAAACCAAGGAGCCATTTATAAGATATTAGCATGGATGACCATCTCCCTCACAACTAAATTGAAAGGGAGAGATCTAAAAGATTGAGCATGCTTGTCCATTAGTTGAGGCATTATTGCCACCAATTGTTCTTATCTCTAGGAAAGGTTTAAGTTGTTGGATGCTTACTGATAACTTCTTACTTGGATTGGTAGGATTGTAGATCATCATGGCCCCAGATGGAAAAGTTTCATGTATAATATAAGGGCCCTTCCATAGCATTTGAAATTTTGTACATTGAGCTACATGCATGGGATTCTAGTAGAACACCTTATCTCCTAGTTGAAACTTTACTCTTCTTATTCTAAGGTCATGGTGTTATTTGCTATGTGCCTTATGCATTTCATTCAATGACAAGGCCACTAATCTATTCTTTTCTAGCATGTTGAGATTCATCATTCTTTCTCTTTAGGCTAGACTTAGGTCCAGGGCAAGGTCACAGGTTGTTAAAAGTGTATGAAGCTTGATTTGGATGGGAAGAGTTGGAAATTTCTTGTACACTAACTCATAGGGAGAATACACAATAGGAAGTTTCCATGTTAAATGATACACCCAAAGAGAATCATTGAGTTTACTAATGCAATCCTTCCTATATTTACCAACTACATTTTGATGATTTCCCTATTGGTGACCTCAGCTTGACCATTGGCTTGGGGTGGTATGGAGTTGTTAGTTTATGTTCAACCCCTAAGTGTTACATGAACTTTTGAAAAATGGACACTAGTAAAGTGTATTCCATTAGCTAAAATTAGTACCCATGCCACACAAAACCTACTTACAACATTTTTTTGTACAAACCGTGTTGTCGTAGAAAATGAACAGTCAATGACAATGGCAATTTTAGCCCATTTGGTGTAATAATAGACCATCATGATGATGTATGCCTTTTCATTTAACATGGGATTTATGTATCCCATGAAGTCAATCCCCCAAATATTGAAAGGCTCCAATGGTTGGATCCAATATTGAGGCCCTTCCATTCATGTGATCATCCCTCTATCAAGTTGACACCTATCACAAGAACAAAAGAAGTGATGTGCATCCTTGAAGATTATGGGCCAATAATACCCTACCATAAGGATCTTAATGACCATCCTAGCATAATGGCCCCCACAAGGACCTTCATGTACATCCTAGAGGACTCAAAGTTGATCTCCGTTAGGAACACACCATTGTACTAGGTCATCTACATGACTCATGTAGAGGCTACCTTTAATTTCCATGAAATGCTTGGCCTAATGAAGAAACTATTGTTTCTTCTTGTTGTCCCATTCCTATGGAATTTCTTGTGTGAGTAGATAGAAGAGAATATGATCATACTAGTTTGTTTCCTTGGGATTTTGATCATTAACAGCACCAACAAATAGGAGTTCATCAATAAATTGGTCAACTAGTGAATCTTCATCTTCTTTGCTATCCCATCTTTACTAAAACAAGCAATTAACCACCACATTCTTGGTCTCCTTCCAATCAATCATTATTAAATTAAACTCTTGGAGGATTACCAGTCATCGTATGACATGAGGACTCACCATTGGCTTATTCATCAAGAACCAGATGGCACTATGATCGGTGTGCACAAAAACTTTGTATCCAAGCACATACTACTTGAATTTCTCTAGGGCATACATCACTATCATAAGTTTCTTTTTAGTGGTGGTATAGTTTAGTTGTGCATCCACAATTCTTCTACTTACACAATGGATGTAGTATTGACATTTCTAATCATCCATCTTTGTAAGCCTGGCCTTCCAAGGCATAATTTGATGCATTCATCATGATGTGGAATGGCTTGTAGTTTGGTGCTTATAGAATTGGAGTCTCTATGAGTTTCTATTTTAACTACTAGAATGCATTCTCACATTTCTTGATCCAAATGAATGGTGCATCTTTCTTTGTAAGTTCCACCAATGGTTTGGCAATCTTTGAAAAGTTTTCAATGAAGCACCCATAGTAATTAGTGTGGCTAAGGAATGGCCTCATTTCTTTCACTATTTCTAGCTATCTAGTTATTCCTTGGATGACCCCTACTTTTTTTGGGTCTACCTCAATCCCTTTGTTTGAAATCTAATTCCCCAAGATAATTCCCTCTTGGACCATCAAGTGGCTTTTCTACCAATTAAGCCTTATTTTTGTCTTCACACACTATTGAAGAACTTGCCCAAGGTGGCTGAAGGCTTGCTCAAAGGTAGCCCCATAGGTAGAGAAGTCATCCATAAAGACTTTACCCCACTACCAATTTATTGTTAGAAGATGCTTAAGACCAATCATTGGAATGTGGTGGGAGTATTGCACAAGACAAAGGGCATTTTCCTATATGCAAAAGTCCCCTAGGGACTTGTGAATGTTGCCTTTGCATAATCATTTAATGCTAACTATATTTGGTTATAGCCATTATAATAATCAACAAAGCTATAGTAATAATGCCCCGCAATGGTGTCCAACACCTAGTCCATAAATGGCAATGGAAAATGGTCTTTATAGGTTGTCATGTTCAATAGTCAAAATTTTATACAAACTCTCCACTTTCTTCCTTTCTTTGGTACAATAATAAGTGGGCTAACCCACTCACTATTTGTAATAGAATAAATGAACCCAACTTGAGGAGTTGTTCAATCTCCTCCTTGATAATTTGCTTGAGTTTCTGGTTCAAGCATCTTTGCAGCTACCTCTTTGGCTTGATGGACGAGTCTATATAGATTTTGTGCTGGCATATCCAAGGACCAATCCCTATTAGATCATGATATGATTGAGCAAATTTTGTTTTCCATCTATTCACAACTTCTAATAATTTCTTTTTCTATTCAGAAGTAAGTGTGCCATTGATAATTACCAACTTGCCATGATTTAGAAATGCATATTCCATTCCTATTAGTAGAGCATTTAACTCAATGAGCTCTTTCTTGAAAGTTTTATGGATCTCCAACTCTTTGCAATGTATCTCACTTTGTCCATTAGAGATTTAGCAATCAAGCTTCTTCAATTTGTCCATGCTATCAACATAGGAGCTAGTGAGGCTCGTAGATGATCCCACACATATTATTAATCTAGCCTCATTCTCTGTTATCAACCACTGGGTACCCTCCTATTTAGTGGCTATTGTGTATAAGCACCTTTGAATTTCTATTTTCTCTACACAGTGATTGCATGCTTTAAGTGATGTGTCTTTGATGGTCCACAATCTTTGTTATGTGATGCATGGAACTCTTTTCTTCTCGATCTTGCCAAATTCATTTTTGATGAAAATATTCAAGGAAAGGTCTTGAATCCCCAACCTTGCATCGATGGTGCTCAACCAAGCTCTTTCCATGATGATAAGAAAGTCTCCTTTGTAGTTCTCCACATGGATCACTAGAAAATTGACAAGCTAGGACCACCCACAAATAGTGGCCATGATGTCCTTCACAAATTCCAAAGAAATAGTGATGGATTGTTCTACAAAATCTACTCAGATGTTATTGTTTTTTAAGGGAGGCAAGTTCCAAGCTTTGTAATTTTCTTGTGAAATTAAGTTGAATCTGAAACCTGAATCCAAAAGATCCTTACATGGTTCATTTTTTGCAATCTACAAGTAAATAAGAGGATGCCCAAGATCAGATCTTTTTGTAGGGAGATAGTCAGCCTTGATTCAATCTATAATTACATGGATCAAAATGACAGTATGCAATTAGGGAGCACTTTGATTTGAAGGCTACTTGATAAGGATCTCAAAGATTAAAGTAGTATGGTTACCAACCATAAGTGTTTGTAAGGGCTTTGTGGGGCTATTGATTCTAAAGAATGGCCTCTTGCAAGGCTCAAGTTCATGACCACTTGATTGAGGAGATAGCTACAAGTTTACTGCCCTTGTTGTGTTTCTTTACTATAGCTAGGGAAGTATTTCACCCTTCATATATGAAGCATATGGTAGAGGTATTGATGATGATGGTGCAAGAGTGGATGGATGTTGAGAAGAATAAAAGGAAAATTGGGACTCCCCTCTTGGAGAAGGTGCTCTGTAGTACCCCCAAAGGGTAGTAGTGATGTGGGAAGGAAGTGTGACTAGAAGAGTCATGTGAAGAGACTGGCTACTAAATGTAATAGCCATAGGGATCAGATTAGCGATAAGGGTATTATTTCCTTAGGGGTGGCATCCCTTACAATTGTGGGTGTTTCCATTATTGGTACTACTCCTGAGGTTGAGGCAGTGCTCCACTTGGATAAGATGCTTGTTGGTGAAATTTTTGTCAATAGTTGCCTTGTGAATAAGGCAACCTCCTAGGTGCTTGCCATTTTGTAAATCTAGGATTTAAAGCATACATCCAAAATTTTTGTAGGTGTGACAATATGGGGCAACATCCCTTAGGATGTTCATACTGACAAATGTCATAGCCATCATCATCAGTCTCTAAATTTGAAACCTTCTCTACTACTACAGCTTTATCCTTATCCTTACGATATTCTAGTTTAGCATCCAATTTCTTCCTTCTTTGATGGCCATTACCTCCTTGATCCCTATGTTCCTCGGTAATCTTCAAAGCAATTTGGAACTTCTCATCCAAGGAGTCCCACATCTTATCTATCTTAGCTCATATTCTGATAATATATTTTTGGATCAGAAAGATTTTCCTCTACACCACTTCATCAAGCAGTGCCTCCTCCTCATTCTCACAAAACAGATCTCCCTCTTGTAAATGGAGGGATCTCTATTATACTCTTCTACACTTTTCCATTTTTTCAACTCTCCTTCCTCTTTGGCCACTTGCTCTATGAGCCTTTAGATTTGATGGACCCTTAGCTCAGAAAGTCTCCCTTGGTTATAGACCCTAAGGGTTCTCATGGTTTAAATTCTAAGTCCATCTATGATATGGCATAGATAATCCCATTAGGAGTATCCATGGCTTGAGCATTGGTGTAACAAAGAGTAGTACCTACCCATGGGTGCATCCAAGGACTTATGAGTGCCATGTTTCTAACCTTGGATTTACCTCCACGGATTGGACACTATGGAGTATGTTTGATACTTGTCATTTAACAACTTCAACATCATACAACATCTTTGAATAGATTTTAGTTCCAATGATTAGTACCAGCTTTCTGCTTCTTTGACAAGTGTCCTTGAGAATAGTTTTAGCTTTTGCCATTCATTTTCCACATTTTGCAATGCATAGGCATCATGGAAGGCTTACAAATGATTCTATGGATTTGAATTATATCCCCCCTCAAACTTGGGGATATTGTTCATATCCAGCCATTTGATGCAACTATCCTTTAAGTGCCTGGTGGAAATTCTGACAACCTTTGAAACATTCAACATATTTCTTGTAGCTAGCAGAGGCTCATCGTGGTCATAGTAGTCTTAATGGTCCCATTCATGGTCATGATGCCTACAATGAGTCTTGTTACGTCTTCTATCTTTGTAACATTCATTCCCTTGCTATTGTTCATGTCCTTGGTTTTCATTGTCCCAACAGGATCTATGATCATCCCTATCCCGTTGTTCATCTCCATCACAATCTCTATTGCTCTTTCCACGTAGGCCCCTCTCCTTCTCCTATTAGAGTTGGAGGAGGAAGACAATTAGGATGATGATGAAGGCAAAGAGGAAGGAGAACTAGCACTGGAATGATGCCTACTACATCCTCTTCTTCAGTCCCTACCCTGATCACTATATTAATCTTTCTCTTGGTGTTTGTCCTTGTATCTACCTTTGGATGAATGGCTTTGGTTATTGTCTTTCAAGGCTCCTTGATCCTCTAAACCATTCTTTCCTCCATCTAGGTTGTCCACAGTTGATTGCAACCTTTGGTTAAGGGTCTTCCCTTTGAAAAAATGGGTAGAATCTATGTAGTGGGACTATCCTAAAAAGAAGTCCTCACCATCTTTCTGTGGTTTCAAGAACAAGTGGGTAGAAAACCTTTTACTCTTTGAACCCTCATATTGAGCTTCTATCTTTTGATCTTTCTTCCATTGGACCTTAGTGGGATGATAATCCCAAGAGACGTGGTCTTGGACCTTGTACTTTGAGTTGAGTCTAGCGATGCCCAACCTAATGGGATTATTTAGCAACATTGCAGAAAAAAATTAGTTGTAAGGTAACATGATGTTGCCATTCATGTCCCTACATTACATCTACTCATCCTAATGTCGAATGAAGGTGAGATTTGAAGTGTAAGGATCTAGATGGATATACATAACATGGAATTATTGGGGTACTTGTGTCTTTTTTCCTTCTTGCCTTTGATTGGATTTGCTTGTGAATGGCAGTGGAGATTCCTCCTTGCAAGAAGAAGCCATATTAGTGATTGCTCAAAAATAGTGTGCTTTTTATCATTTACTTTTTTAATGATTTAGCATTAGTTATTCTTTATAACATCTTTATAAATTTTACTATCTTCCCTATGTAGTATACTTAGCTAGACTAAGTCCCCAAAAATAGCACCAATGATGAGTGGTAAGTAGTTCCTCCACTCAACCATACAAATCACAAGTGTTCACCAGCAATCTAGTTGAATTTGGCAGACTTAGCCCCTAAGTGTATTGATGGACAAGATAGTGTTGTGAGAGTTATGATCGTTGTCTTCTTGGCTTCACTTGTGTAAACTCAATTGTATGGTTAAGTGTAAGCTAAGGCACATGATTTTTATTTGTATTTATATTTTATTCTATTTAATCTAAGTGTGAAATAAAAATAATTAATTAAAGACTAACTATTTCACTATCTAAGGCCTTAATCTAAGTATCTAACATAAGCATCTGGGCCCACTTCTCGTTCGCATCCTAAACTCACTTTAATGCTACTAGGTTACCAAGTGCCTATTATTGGGCATACCAAATAGCCACTGCTAGGATTACCAAGCATACAATGGCATGTTTGAAGTGGTCATACTTATGTGTTATAATTAAGTGTATTAATTAACTAAGCACATGAATGTAAAATGCATGAATAATGAAGTGCATGAGAAAAAACATTTTTTATTCTTAAGTACTGTAAGGAGTTCCAAGAATCTCATCTTTATTGCCATCACATCAAAGTGTCCAAGTACATTGATGCTCAAATAAGGATCCATACAAGCATTGATGTCCTACTATGGGCACTCAAAAAATATTCTAACTCTAAACTAGAGAAACTATAAGAGTTCAACTAGGCTACTAACTTAGCATGTCATAAATGTAATGGATATTTGCATTTATATAGGAAACACTAAACACTGCATCAACGCATTTGCATCAACACATCAAAACATGCATCAATGGGGCTATGTTGATGGGGCTACATTAACAAGGATACATCAACTATGCTATGTCACCACATGCTCATCAACACAACCAATTAATGACTCATCACATAGCCATATTCAATCCAATAGTTCATACTTATAACAGAGCAATATGTGCAAGTAGAAGTTAATGCACCACCCAGTCAAGAGCAAGAATAATTCTTCACACTCTCTAATGAGTGTTTGCATGCCATTTAGAAAAAATCTATCATGTCTAGTATGATGGAATAATTGCATTTCAGCCCATTCATGGATTTCATACCTACAAAGGTTTACAAAAAACTTTAAGCTTCACCTTTTTAGCCTATCATTTCAAGTAATGGTGAATGGTATTTAAGAGAAGTCCATCAATTCTGGCATAATAAATAAGATGATTTAAACATTAAGATTGAGGAAGTAACTATGCCATATTTAGTCAAAGCTATTACTATGGCACTAAATATACCAAACATCAAAGCTAACATTACCCAGATCTCTACAAAATTTGAGAGAGATGCAAGGAATTTATATTTATAAAGGGCATTCAGGACTATAAAAAAATACAATGGATTATCTACTACAAAAAAAAGATTTATTTTAAGATTGGGATGTACCATATTTTCCCAAATGCTACTAAAGGAAGGGTTATCATAATGAAAAAATTCCAACCAAACATAGTCCATTTGTTATTTTTGAAAATTTAGAGAATTTTTAAGAAGAAGAAAATAGGGAAATCCACTCTTCCATTCCCATGTCTTATTAGAAAATTATGCAAAAAAATAAGAATTTTGGGTTACATAAATGATATTCTTCAAAAAGCCCAAATGCCTCATATGCAAAGATTTTAAAGTCAGTGTCACCTAAGAAGGATCAAGTAGAAAAACAAGCAAGCACTGAGGCTACCGCAAGGTCAATACCATTGGCAAACATTCTAGCTATAGGAACAAAATAGGCAAGATCTAGTGGCTTAAGCCTAGCTGAAGAATGAGTAGGATTGAGAGCTATGCCAACATAACAACCTAATTATACATCTTTAATAAGTCATTTACAATAAATAGTGGAAATAATCAATTGGGGTAGCAAAGAAATCTTAAGCATGTATAAAGTTAGAGATAATCCAAATAGACCTATAGTATCAACAAGAATTATCAGCAATCAAATATCTTTATAGCTAGAAGAAACTGATAATTGGGCACAACAAAATTATAGGAATGTTGCATCATTTTAAGTAGTATTAGAAAAAGTTAAACAAGCCATTGTTGTTGTCATGCAACATCAAGATGAAATAAGAGCAACAAAGTTAATAACTAATCATATTAAGAAGTCATTCAATATTCCTATTGTATCATTGGTAAACATTTTTGAAGCCAAGGATGTACAAACATTAGCTAGAATATTTGAAAAGATGATCATATCCCTACAAAACATAAAGATGCATTGGATAGACTACTTCAAATAGGACAAGTCATGTATAATATTTTTTATATTCCCAATGATATCACTACAATGTAATCACAATTAATCTTTATTAAAGAAAAATTGATTATGGTAGAAACAAGGATATAACATGCAAAAAATGAAGTGCATATGTTACAAGTAGAATTAGCTACATTACAAGCTGAAAGGTAGGACCCTACATGGTACATTGCACTAGACTAGTTAATCAGGATCGTTAAACTTAGAAGGGGGAAATAAGTTTTCCAATTTTTAACTTAATGATATACACACACCGATTTTTAACATGGTTCCCCAACTTGGGTAGTCCACACTCAAAGGGTAGATCACAAGCACACCTCTAGACTTTGTTGCTCTAAAAATGTGGTTAAAGGAACCACACCCTATACAGTCTTCGAGCCCTGCTCTGAAGTGTTGTACCATAGCACTAATCACTCAACCCCACAAGGTCCCATCAGGCTTGGAAATGTGATTACAAGATTTCCACAACCTTTACAATCTTGAGCTCTACACCGAAGTGTTGTACTGCGACACCAATAAATCAATCCTGCAGGATCTCAACAAGCTTAATTACATCAACCCCACATGGCAACAAGAACAAGAATTACAAGGGATAGTTACAACTCAATTTATTGATCCTTGTATAGTTAGGTATAGCACACTTTACAATGCCAAAATGTTAATATAATGAAGAGCAACAAAGAATTAAATGATTACAAATGATTGCATAATGAACAAAACAAGGCTTGCACATTTTCCAATGCACATCAAGTTTTCTTATAGTTGATGTGTTTCTGAATCCATCTTGGAACTCATACAATGACTAGCCAATGGTCACTAACAGTCATGAAAGACATATTTCTTGTGCCTAAGAAGTCTCTCTAAAATTGCCTTCCATTCTAGGAAGATGTCTTTGTTTAGTGAAAGACATCTTTCTAAAGTCTCCATCCTGGAAGACATCTTTTTCATATGAAAGACATCTTTCTAAACTTAGTTTGCATTCTATGAAGACATCTTTCTATGATGAAGACATCTTTGCCTAAAGAAAGACATCTACTACTTCTTAGAGATGTCTTTGCTTGTGAAGCCTTCAATTTTTCGAAGTCATCTTCTGTTTCTTGAAGATGTCTTTATTCACTTTCCCTTGCATGATGAATGCATTGTTCCCACAACCTTGCACAATCCAAGTTCTTATCCTGTAAGCACAATAACTATACATACATACAATTATATTCCATTTTTCTTAATTTTTTAACATAACAAAACCAAAAGGTCTACAATCTCCCCCTTTTTGGTAATGTCCAAAACTTAATAAAATGGGTTAGTCTTGTCCCAATAATTAAAAACACAATAATAACATATTTTACCTACTTCTCGCCCTTTTTTGGACATAACCAAAAAGGTGAGGAAAACTCCCCCTAAATAGATGCATAGAAAAAATAAAATATTTTTGGTGTTTAGGATTTGTTATTTTTATTTGGTTTTGTCTTATTTGGAGTAAGAATAGAAGGAATGAAAATACTCACCTAACAGGACAAAGGCCTATCCCCATATCCTTGCATAGAGCTATCAATCGATGTTCATCTAAGGGTTTTGTGAAGTCATAAGTTAGTTGACCCTTTATTCCAATGAACTCTAGTCTAACATGACCACACTATGTATGCTCTCATATGAAATGATGATGAATCTTAATATGTTTGGTATGAGAATGTTGGATTGGATTCTTGGTCATGTTGATGGCACTCTTATTATCACAATAAATAGGAGTTGAGTCTACATTTACTCCTAGATCTTTAAGAGTCTCTTTCATCCAAAGTAATTGAGCATAAAAACTACTAGCAGAGATGTATTCAGCTTCTACAATTGAAATAGCTATAGAGGTTTGCTTCTTAGTTGTCCAAGAAATAAGACTTCTTCCCAAAAAGAAACAATTATGACCCGTGCTATGGTGATCATTAGAACATCCTATCCAATCTGAATCACAATCACTGGCAAGATCAAGGGAGGAATCCTTTGGATACCAAAGGCCCCAATTAGTAGTACCTTTTAAATGGTGAAAGATTCATTTAACATCCTAGTAGTGAGAATCTTTTAAAGTTGGTTGATATTTGGCACACAATCCTACATTTAAAGCTATATCTAGTTGACTTACAATTAGATAAAGAAGACTACCAATCATACCTCTATAAAGCTTGGGATCAACTGGCTTACCTTGGTCATCTTTAATAAGTTTATAATTTCCAATCATTGGAGTACCTTTAACTTTAACATCAACCAAGCCATATTTTAGTAGAAGATCTTTTACATACATGGTTTGACATAAGAAGGTTCCATCAATTGTCTGATAAATTTGAAACCCAAGAAAGTTCTTAAGTTCTCCCATCATGCTCATTTCAAATTTAGACTACATGAGATCAAAAAAATTCTTGCAAAGGATTTCATTTATAGCACCAAAAATAATATCATCAACATAGATTTGAACAATTAGAAGATCTTTTCCTTCTCTTTTAATAAACAACATAACATTAGCCTTACCTCTTTCAAACCCATTAGATATGAGCTATTGGGAAAGTCTTTCATACTAAGCTCTTGGAGCTTGTTTAAGGCCATAGAAAGCCTTCTTAAGTTTGTAAACATAATTGGTCTTGATGGAATCAATAAACCCTTCAGGTTGTTCAATATAAAGTTCTACTTGTATAATTCCATTCAGGAATGCACTTTTGACATCCATTTGATAAAGCTTGATGTTTTGAATACTTGCATAAGCAAGAAGAATTCTAATAGATTCTAGCCTAGCAACATGAGCAAAAATTTCATCAAAGTCTATTCCTTCTTGTTGGTTGTATCCTTTGGCAACCAATCTAGCCTTGTTCTTTATGATGTTTCCATTTTAATTAGTCTTGTTTCTAAAGATCCATTTGGTCCCAATAAGAAGTTTATCAATAGGCCTCAATGTTAATTCCCATACATCATTTCTAGAAAATTCAATAATTTCATCTTGCATAGCTAAAATCCACCCTTCCTCTCTTTCAGATTCCTTAAAAGTTTTGGATTCAAGTTAAGAAAGATATGTGGAAAAGGAATAGATCTCTTTAATTTGGCTTCTAGTACAAACACTATCTTGAACTTCTCCAATTACATCATTAATAAAGTGAGTTTTACTAAGTATGGGCATTTTTGGTAGAGTGGAAGATATTTCTTGATCATCATCATTTTCTTCCTCTTCATGTTCACTACTAGATTCTGAATTCTTGTCATCTTGTACTAAAGTTGGGTTGGACAATTTCTAAATGGGAATAATTTCATCATTAGGTTGAGAACAAGTAATTTCATAGTCATCTATTTTGATATTTCTGGTTTCCTCTACTATATTTGTTCTTTTGTTAAACATTCTGTATGCCCTACTAACTAGGGAATGACCTAAGAAAATTCCTTCATCAGTTTTTACATCAAACTTTCTAAATGTATCTTTATTATTTAGGATATAGCATTTTGAACCAAAAACATGAAAGTAAGCTACTAAATGCTTTCTACCAATCCATAATTCATAAGGGGTTTTGGAAGTGAATCTTCTTACCAAAACTCTATTGGACATGTAACAAAAAGTGTTAATAGCTTCAACCCAAAGGTGGTGAGAAAGACCCTAATCATTTAATATCATTCTCACCATCTCATTTAAGATTATGTTCTTTCATTTAGCTACGTCATTTTGTTGAGGAGTTCTTCCAACAAAGAATTAATGTAGAACATCATTCATTTGACAAAACTATTTAAATTTTGCATTTTTAAACTCATCTTCATTGTCACCTTTGATAACCTTAATACCACATTCTTTTTCTTTCTAGATCTAATTGCTAATTCTCAAAAAATGATCAAACACTTCATCTTTGTGATATAAAAAGGCAACCAAAGTAAAGCAAGAATAATCATCAATAATAGTTAGAAAATATATTTTCTTTCTTAGGCTAAGAGTTTTAATTGGGCCAACTACATCCTTATGAAGTAAGTCTAAGGGATGAGTAGTAGAAATACAATTTTTCTTACCAAATCTTACCCTTGTTTCTTTTCCCTTTTGATAGGCTTCACATGTATTTAGGTTGAAATCTTTAAGCTTAGGGAGACCACGCACCATTTCTTTTGTCACCAAGGTCTAGACAATTTCCTTGTTGATGTGGCCTAATTTCCAATGCCAAAGATGTGTATCATCTGCACAACTTACTAAACACTTGGATTCAAGGTTAGGAGAGTTTCCAAATATAGTAGTATATACATTTCCTTCTCTAGATCCTTCAATCACAATATTTCTAGTAGATAAATCTTGTATTCTACAACTTTCTTTTGAAAAGGTAACATCAAAGTTGGAGTCATAAAGTTGACTCTCACTAAGAATATTATGTTTTAACCCATCAAAAAAAACACTTTGTTCACAATTGGTAATCCCTTACCTTTTCCTCCTATGGTACCAATACCAATTATGGGTGCTTCCATGTCATCTACAAATGTGACTGTACCACAATTTTGTTCTGTGAAGTGCATGAAGTAGGATTTTTCACCTATCATGTGCCTTGAATACCCACTATCAATATACCATGTGCTAGCATTGTCATTGGAGAAGGTAATTTGTGCCATCAAAATCTTTTCAATCTTTCATTCTTTCTCTTTCTAACCCTGCATGGTTTTCTTTCTAAGTTATTTTTGTAAAAACCAAGATGGGTGATGCATTCTAAGATAACAATAAGCTTGAACATGACCATATTTACAATAAAAGAAACATTTTAAGTTATTTGATCTAGAAGATTTTTAAACTTGGATAAATGTTGTTTTTGATTCTTGGATTTCTCCAAAGAGCTCTTATTCATCTACTTAAACATTCTTGTCAGTTTTTGAATCTTAGCCCTAAGGTCTAAGTTTTCCCTTTTGAGGTAAGAGCATTCATTATCAAGGATTTAAATTTTTATTTCCTTGGCATGTAAAGCATCTTTTATTTCAATGCATAAATTTTGAAAAGAAAGAATGCTATGGCAAAATGTTTCATACCTATCTTCAAAGGAAGCATTATTTTAATAATCAAAAAAACTGTTAACTTTACAAGCATGGTCTTCTATCTTTCTAAATGTAATCATGGAAATAATATACTTAGCTTGCTAAAAGAGGTGACAAATGAATTGAATGTACCAATTGATAATGTCCATTAGGCTCCATCTAATGCTAAGTGTCCCTTCCATGTTCACTCTTAAAAAGAGCAAGCATACCAAGCTCCAATATCACTTAAGGATTGTTGAACTTAGAAAGGGGAGGATGAATAAGTTCCTCAATTTTGAACTTAATGATATACACACATCAAATTTTAACATGATTCCCCAACTTAAGTAGTCCACACTTAGAAGGTAGATCGCAAGCACACCTCTGGACTTTGTTGCTCTCAAAATGTGGTTGAAGGGTCCACACCCTATATAGTCTTCAAGCCCCACATTAGAGTGTTGTCTCACAGCACCAATCACTCAACCCCATAAGGTATTATTAGGCTTGGAAATGTAGTTTCAAGGCTTCCACAACCTTTACAATCTTGAGCTCTGCACTAGAGTATTTTACTGTAGCACCAACTTAATCCCACATGATCCCAACAAGTTCAATTACATCAACCCTATAGGGCAACAAGAACAATGATTACAAGGGATAATTGCAACTTAGTTTGCTAATCCTTGTACATTTAGGCACAACATAATTTACAATGCCAAAATGATAATACAATGAGGAGCAACAAAGAATTCAATGATTACAAATGATTATACAATGAATACAATAAGGCTTGCACTTTTCCAATGCACATCAAGTCTTCTTATAGCTACCATGATTCTAAATCCATCTTGGAACTCATGCAATAGCTAGCCAATGATCACTAACAGTCATGCAAGATGTCTTTCTTGAGCCTAAGACGTCTCTCTAAAATTGCCTTCCATTCTAGAAAGATGTCTTTGTTTAGTGAAAGACGTCTTTCTGAAGTCTTCATCCTAGAAGATGTCTTTGTCATATGAAAGACATCTTTCTGAACTTAGTCTACATTTTGTGAAGACATCTTTCTGTAATGAAGACGTCGTTACTGCAAGAGAGACATATGTTATTTCTTAGAGATGTCTTTGTCAATGAAGCCCTCAATTCCACCAAGTCATCTTCTATTTCTTGAAGACATCTTTGTTCACTTTCCCTTACATGATGAAGGCATTGTTCCTTTTCCACAACCTTACATAATCCAAGTTCTTATCCTACAAGCACAATAACTACACATACATACAAACACCATTGTATTCCATTTTTCTTAATGTTTTGACATACCAAAACCAAAAGATCTATAGTTAACACAATTTAGAAGTGAGCAAGTAGATGAATTAATGACTAGGTAGAACATATGGAGATAGAAAAGAAAAAATTTATTAACCTTTTGGTATGTCAAAACCATGGAAAATGTAGAAAGTGAAAAATGTGCTTGTGGATCTTGCAGGACTTGAAAAAATAAGATAAAGACAAAAGCTTGAAAAAGGTATGCTTAGATCAAGAAAAGAGCATGATGTGATTAGAAAAAGGGCTTAGATGGTGTCAATACAAGAGCTTGCAAAAGACCAAAACATGTGAGATCAAGATAAGAGTTATATTGTCAATCTAAAGTGACAAAATCTCAACCAAGATTGAAAGAGTTTAGAAAAGATCATAAGGATGCATAATGTCTACAAGTCAAAATAAGATGTTCTAGTATTTGCTAAGACATCCCAAAAGAACAGCAGATGTCCTAGTCACCAAAGATCAATTTTAGGCCAGACATCCCAACTGCAATTAAGATGTCCCAACTAGGATGTTCCATGTGAGACGTCCCAATAAAAGTAAGATATCCCATCTATAGTAGAAGCTTAATAAGACATTCCAAGCTCAAATGAGACATCCTAACTAGTAATTTTCTAGCCATTATAAGAATTCCAATGGTTATTTAACAAGAAAATAAGCTATAAAAGAAATAATATCTTTGTAAAAAGGAATAGCACTATTCACTAGAATATTCCATCATTGTTTACATCAAGTAAAATTATTTTGTACTTCATTTATCTATTTTTTTGAATTGTATTATAATTGTAGAGTGCCTCATTATAAGGAATCAATAATTGTAGTTACATTCTCTACTTGATTCTTATTTCTCCCTTTATAAACCCCATAGGTTTGATGTGCTTATTGTGAGAAGGCATCCCTTGAGCTTGTTGAAACCTTACAGGGTTGAGTGTGTTCCTTAAGAGAAAAAACTTAGTACAAAGCTCAAGTCATTGTCAAGGTTTTGGTATCCTTGAAACTACATTTTGAGCTTGTTGGGACCTTATGAGGTTGAGTGTGTTTCTTGAGAGAAAACACACCTTGTAGAACTCAAAATTTGTAAAGGTTGTAGTATCCTTAAAATCACATTTTTAAAGAAACAAAATCCAAAGGTCTACAAGGATTCTACCCTTTGAGTGTGAAAATACCCAATTTGGGAAACCATTACATCTATGTGTAGTTTTGTATTCGAATTGATGAACCTTATTCAAACCCCCCTTCTAAGTTCTCAATCTTCAAGTGCTATCGAAGCTCGATACTTCCAATTTTGAGCATAACAACTCAGGAGTGGACTATGATGAGAGCTTATTTCATTAAGCCACCAATGTTAGGTGGGTCCAACTTTACAAACTAGAAAGCTATAATGTAATGGCTCATTGAATTCATCTTGAAGAGTTGCACTCAATCCATCCACTACAAAGGTAAGGTAAGAGGTAACCAATATAATATTTTTGATCATGATATCTCCTCTACACAATGTTGGATATGCAATGGAACTTGCAGGTTATAAGAAGAAGAGTCTAGTGAAGAAATAAGAACTTCCAACATCTATACAAGTTAGGATTATGAGGGAAAAACCAACTATACACCGAAAGATTCTCATCATTTATGCCTAGCCTTAAAAAATCAAGAACCTATTAATGACTCAATATCTTATGTTAAAGTTGAAAGATGAGATCACCCTTGAAGAAAAGTATGAGCTACTTTGTAATGAGTTAATTTCCTGTCAAAATTTATGCTTCAAAATGAAAGATACTTTACATTATAAGAAAATAAAGATAGTATAACTTAATTTTGATTGTTCATATCTTAAGAAAGAAAACTCAGACCTAATAGATGAGGTTCAAAAGCTAACAAGTATTGTTAAGAAAACTAACAAGGAATTATCATATAGAAAGCTCAACTATGAAAGACACATTCAAAATAAGGAGATAAGTTAAGATCAAAGATATTCTAACATGAAAGCATCATCATCAAGTCTTGTGAATTTAAAGAAATATTCTCCCAAATTTGATAATTCAGCTAAATTTAAAAACATGGTTTGTTTCTCTTATGAAAAATTGGACATATTCAAGCTTTCTATTATTTATGATTAAAACACTATACTTGGTCTTTTCAAATATAGCCTAGAAAAGCTATGTTATAGGAAAAGAAAGTTGGAAGGTGAAAATATAAGAGTTCCTAAAAGATAATGGTTGCAAAAGTTGCACTTTCTACTATAAAAGGGAGCACCTAGTACATCAATAATGGATGTTCAAGACATATGATAGGAGACAAATCTATATTGATACACTTTTTGGAATAGAACTATAGAACTATCACCTTCAGAGATGACATGAAAGCTTAAATTAAAGGTATTGGTACCATTGGAGGTAAGGATCCACCTACTATTATTCAAGTATTTTTTTGTTGAGGATCTTAAACATAATCTTCTTAGTCTTAGTCAACTTTGTGATTCAAATTTTGATGTCATCTTCTCTAAAGATACTTGTAAAGTAAGAGATTTGCTATCTGGGACAGTTATTATAGAAGGGAATGAAAAAGAAAATGTTTATACTACTATTTTTGGAGATAATCCTAATTTTAAATCTAAGTGCTTAATTAGTAATACAAGTGATGTTCGTATGTGGCATAGGAAACTGGGTCACATCAACAAAGACATCCTTCAAACCCTTCTCTTCAAAGATATGGTTCAAGGACTATCCAAACTCAAGGATTTCTCCTTCAATACTTGTAAAGCATGTCAAAAATGAAAGCAAACAAGGGTAATATTTGGTAAGAAAAATTGCATCTCTATCTCTTGTCCTTTAGAATTACTTCACATGGACTTGGTTGGTCCCTCTCAAACTCTTAGTTTTGGAAAGAAAATGTATTTTTTAACTATTGTTGATGATTTCTCTTGTTTTACTTGGGTTTCTTTCTTATATCACAAGGATGAAGCTTTTGATCATTTTATGAGAATTTGTAATCAAACACAAAATAAAAAGGATTATGGTATCAAAGTCCTCACAAGTGATAATGGAAGAAAGTTCCAAAATGCTAAATTTGAGTAATACTATCAAATGAATGACATTCTACATCAATTTTCTCCTTCCAAGACTTCTCAATAAAAAATGTTGCAAAAAGGAAAAATAGGATTTTAAATGAAATGGGGAGAACAATCTTAAATAACAAAAATGTTCCCTATTACTTTTGGGCTGAAGCAATTAACACAGCATGCTATCTCTCTAACAGAGTTTTGGTAAGAAGATTCACTATTAAAACTCCTTATGAATTATGGACCAGTAGAAAGCCATTAGTTGGTTATTTTCATGTTTTTTATTCAAAATGCTATATTATAAATGACAAAGATGCTCTAAGAAAAATTAATCACAAAACTAATGAGGGAATCTTTTGAGGATATTCAACTATTAGTAAAGCTTACAGAGTATTACACAAAATAACCAACACTATGAAAGAAACTAAAAATATTTAAATGGATGATAGTGATGGTCCAACTCTACATTCTAATGATGAAGAAGTTCCTATCCAAAATATGACTACCACTTCCATCATACCAACTAACAGAGATTCTAAAATAGGAAGTGAGCATGAGGATAATTCTTCAACATAGCCCAAAATGCCTATACTCTATAGATCACGCTCTCTCAACGATGTCATTGGGCCAATGAAAGATGGAATCTAAACTAGGAGCCAAACAAAGAAATATGTGTATATGTTGCATATCTTTCACAACTTGAGCCCAAAAATTTAAAAGGAGCTAAAACAGAGAAAGGATGGATTTTAGCCATGCATGAAGAGCTAAATCAGTTCATTAGAAACGATGTGTGAAAATTCACTCCAACATCTAATCAAAAGCATATTATTGAAACAAAATGAATGTTTAGGAAGAAGATAGATAAAAATGGCAACATCATCAAGAACAAAGCCAAATTAGTTACTAAAGGATACAATCAACAAGAGGGAATTGATTTTGATGAAACCTTTGCTCCTATGGCCAAACTTGATTTAATTACATTTCTTTTAAACTATTCAAGTATCAAAGGTTCCAAGTTGTATCAAATGGATGTAAAGAGTACCATTTTAAATGGGACTATTAAAGAGGAATTATATGTTGAGTGACCTAAAGGATTTGTAGATCCTATTCATCTAGACTATGTTTTCAAATTGAAAAAGGCTCTCTATGTGCTTAAACAAGTCCCTAGAACTTGGTATGATATACTCTCACAACATCTCATATCAAATGGTTTTGAAAGAGGTAGGGTTGATGTTTATTTGTTTCTTAAAAGAGAAGGTAAAGATTTACTCATTATGCAAATTTATGTTGATGAGATTATATTTGGAGCTACTAATGAGATTTTATGCAAGAAGTTTTTAGATCTTATGTAAACAAAATTTGAAATGAGCATGATGGGAGAACTCAACAACTTCCTTGGATTTCAAATTAGCCAAACTAAAGATGGGACCTTCATTTTTCAAACTAAATACATAAAAGATCTATTACAACAATTTAACTTGGCTAATGTAAAAGGAAGGACAACACCAATGGCTACACATTTCAAGCCTAACAAAGATGAATAAGGAAAATTTGTTGATCTCAAGCTCTATGGAGGAATGATTGATAGCTTACTGTATTTTACTGCTAGTAGACCTGATATTGCTCTTAGCATTGAAATATGTGCCAAATATCAAGATAATCCCATAGAGTCTCATTTAAAAATTGTTAAACGAATTTTTCATTATCTAAAAGGTACTACTAACTAGGGACTTTGGTATCCAAAGGACTCCACACTTGACCTTATTGAGTATAATAATGCAAATTGGGTAGCTTGTACAAATGATCATCAAAGTACAAGTGGAAATTACTTCTTTCTAGAAAAATTCTTATCTCTTGGACAACAAAGAAGCAAACCTATGCAACACTTTCTATAGAAAAAGCAGAATACATTTCAACTAGGAGTTTTTCTACATAAATATTATCACCACACGCTAAGAAAAAGCAGAATACATTTCAATTGTGCAACTGTGGCTACCAAACGCTAATCGTTACTGGGATCACCACACGTAATGCACGTGCTCGAAGTGGTCATACTGAGGCACCTAGTTAGCCTAAGTGTGATAAGCAGCCAATTCCTTGGCTAGCCGTACACACCCGTGGGTGCTCATAGCCAAGTCGTACTTATCCCACATTCTAGCCTAATGCGATGAGTAGCCAATTCCTTGACTAGCTGTACACATTGGACTACCACTGGGATTACCAAGCGCAGATCCTGGAATATGCTACTGGGTTACCAAGTAGTCACAATGCTGGTAATCAAGTCGTACTCCCGTGTTGCGACGAGCAGCCGATTCCTTGACTAGCCGTACACATCCATAGATGCTCGTAATCAAGTCGTACTCGTGCACACTAACAACAAGTAATAAATAATAATAAATAAAACCATGTACTGCAAGGTTTATCCAATCAAGTTCGTCTTTATTGCCGTACACAACTTGTGTTCAAGTTACAAAGTTGCTCGAATAAAGAGCCGTTCACTCTAGGACTCCTACTGCGGGCACATGGGAAATTAATCTAACTCTAGAGTGTTCAAACTGCCAGAGCTTCGCTACTTCTAGCCAGGATGATAAATGAGGGGAGTGCCGCCCCTTATTTATAAATATGGCGGCGGACCGCGATATCACGTACGCGATATCGCAGGGAGAGACGCGATATCGCATCGGCCGCAATATCGCATACGCGATATTGCGGCTTGTGCAATCTGCGTCTCATCATACCCCCATGACTGAATGAAAACTCATCCTTGAGTTCCTTACAATGATATCAGGTAGGTATGGGATTATTGAGGGAAATGGAACTAATGGAATGACATGTGAACGGTTCATTATTACAAGACTTGACACAATTGGTGTTCATGACAACAAGGGGTGAACACCTTATTACAATGACATCAAGCCACATTTGGCAGCCGAGAGAAAAGAGGAGAGAGAATAAGAGAGAAGAAGAGAGAAGAGTCTTGTTGCTACTAACGCCTAGATTGCACCTTCCGTTGTCCATCCATAAGCGCATTATCCATTCTACTCCTTGCATAGCTGCTTCATCACTGCTCCATTCCAAGTGGTTGCTCCAGATCCATTCTGTTGTTGTATGATTGTCGTCTGCACACACAACACAATCATATATTAGCAAGAGTAATTAAATCATCAAGTAAATAATACCTTGCTTCAATTTAGGTTCATTGGCTAGGTTGTGGTATGGCTGATATGGATCTGGGAAAATGTAGATGATGACTACCAAAGGTGTAGGGGTTAGGAAGATAAACGAAAAAATTCAGGACTTAAGAGAAAAATCAAAAAATCAGGCCCCGTACCCCCATGACTAATCGCGAACCTCCGGTAGCGTTAGAATGGAGAAAGAAGAAAGAGTAAGAAAGATAGGTAAAAAGGGACAACTATGGCATCGATGAAAGGGATGTCAAAATGGTAATGAACAAAAT
>MNCI01030747.1:86607-106052 GCA_015680685.1 Gnetum montanum | reverse complement strand
CTTCTAAGTTTCTTCTGCTGCCCTCCACCAACTTCTTCTTGGGCACCCATGAATGCTTTCAGGTCCAGAATTTCGCAGCGCGGTGATGTTAAGAATGAATTTTCTGTTGGAATACTGTAAAGCTATGCAGCTTTCTGCTCGCTACGATGTGTAATGAAGTGCTCACGAGCCCAGCAAAGAAGGAAAGAAGAGCACGTCAAAGGAATTGTGAATTTAATTATTCATGATTCATGAAGAAGCCGTGAAAAACAACAGAGTCGATCCTATAGAATTGGTATGCGAGTATTTTGGTGAAGCACTGTGCATGGAATTTGGTTCGGAAGACTACGTCTCAAATGCATTTCAAAATGGCCATGGAGATGGTGTTTCCATGGTAGCACGGTGTGGTGCATTGCTATAGTTATGACAGATAGGAGCTTTAGTAGCATAGCTATGATGGGGCAATCTAGCTAGAAGAGTTGGATGTGAGGTGGCCCTAGATGATACTCGTAGTAGGCACTTGGCAAATTTCACTAACTATATTTGGACATCGGTGTCATGCACAAGGATAGGCTTAGATGCGTTACCTTGAGTAGCAACAACCTTGGTTAGCTAGACCATACTAATAGACTTCTAACATCCTATTATTTTAGTCATTTCCCTTAGAATTTTTGTTTTAGATGCAAATGAGTTGAAGCTATCCATGTGGGAGAAGCATGGAAGAAGCTTTTAGTGGAGAAGCTTGTATATGGTTTGTGTTGCACACTACATGAGGAGGTAGAGTGAAGAAGCATTAAAGAAAGTCCTTAAAACCATGTTTTTGAAGTCTCCTTTGTTATCCAAGATTTAGAAGAAGAACAAAACCAACCTTCCAATATCTTCATAAATTTTTTTTGTAAATGTTGTGTGGCATAAAATTGAATAATACACACATAAAAGGTTGAGGGAATGCATCTTTCTTTGTTTTTCATGTTGACATTGAGTGGGCGATTGTTGGGAAATTGTGAATGCCAACATGATACACCCATGTAATACTCATGTGATCTCAACCACTTGCATCCTCACCAACTAGCATAGCCAACCACCATGACATAGAGAAGATCAAGAAACAAAGAATGTCAATGTGTAACATAAAGAAACCACATATATAAATCTAGATGAAGGAAATGAAATTGATTGCATTAGTATTTGCCTTGACTTGGTAGGGGCTTGAGACTTCCTTTCACTTTCTTTTATCATGGCTTCCAATGTGTGGTTATCTTACTTGCTTTGACATGATTGCATCCTATTTGTATTTATGTTTTAAACCCAACAAATTGTAGCATGAGAAACGGTTAATCAAAGATTAGCGGAAATGTAAACCAGAAAGTCATTCAAATCAAGTCATTTATGCAAAGTGCATGCAACTCGTGCATGTGACCTAAATAATGGGCACGTGTGACCAAAGTAAACAAAAAATTATGAAATTTTAAGCTCTTCTATGTTATTTGGGTCAACGGGGGTCGACGGAAGCTGTTGTCGTATAGTGGTTAGTATCTTTGCTTGTCACACGGGTACTTCAAACAACTTCAAATTTAAATCTGTGCTTCCTTTCCTAAGGAAAGTTCATAACCGTAGTCTTGGTTAAGCGCGGTAACACTTGAGGACTTTGCAGTTTTAGTTTTCTTGTCATCAAATTTTAACCGTATATACCGTAACATCGTTTCGGAACTTTGTTAACTCGTCAGACTAGAAACAAAGCTTACAAACAATTTTTTTCTTATTTTTCATCTTCGTACGATGCACGTTAAAAATTTGTACAACGTAATGCCAAAACATGACGGTAATCTACAAATAAAGTGCACATTCCATATAACTTGGTCAATACAAGGAGTTTTTGAATATTTAGAAATGAAACTATGATTATATGTATCATAAGCAATTCATCTAACAATGCATTATTATAATTGAAGCAAGAAAGCTTTCAATAAAAGTTGAATAATTAATTTATCTTTTACATTATTAAGTTTTTTTCTATTTGAGCATTCAAGCTCGAGAAGCTATCTCTCACCTTTCATTGCAATTTGTTTCTTTTGCTTTCCTTTCTTTTTCTTTTCTTTTAGAACAAAAGGACAAGTCAATTATATTACTTCTAGATGAAAATTGATATCACAAAAAGGTACAATAATGGGGTATGGGGAAAAGAAGCCTAACTAGGGAAGCAAGAGTGTTTAAAAATCCATGTGTTAAAACAAAACCACAACCAACCAAGGATGGCATAACAAGTCATAGGTCAAACATGCTTAACATAGACATAAAAGGCAATGAAAGGCACATCACCAAAAATGAAAAACCATACATCAAAGTACAGCCCATGGAATCACATCCAAAAACAAAAAACAATGAGGTGTAAGCCTAATGGTTAGATACTTGATTTGGAAACTCTAGGTCATACATTCAATTCCAATAGGCAATGTTGAATTATATAAAGTACTAATTGGACTATGTATTTTGAGGTGTACTATATTTCACTTATTTTGGGTTCCAACACCCCCCACATCCAAAAACAAAAAGGGGAAAACAATCCTATAAATAACAACCATAGCAACACAACCATGGTCACTTGAGGAATGTCATTGGGGGCTAATAAGGCTAAAGGGGTCCATAGCAGCACAAGCTACAAACCATGAGAATGCTCAACCATGAGTGTGAAGAACCCAAAATGAGGAATTTGAGGAATCCTCATATGAGCCACCATATGGATTTCCACTAAGGGCACCGTAGAGAGCCATTCATGAAGGTTCACTACATTAGACACATTACTAAGTCAAGAGTAGCACCATAACATAAAATAAAAACTCATTAGTGTAGAAACCTTCACATCAAGAGTGAAATACCTAATAATTTTTCATATGAGCTCGGANAAAGCATTGGTAAATCCTTTCATTTATAAGCTTCCTTCTACTACATTGGCATTGGATCCATGCTTAAGAAACGCTAGACTACCATAACATCTTATTAGTCTACATAAGTAATGGAGAGCTCTTGATTCAGAATGCTAGTGTTCATTGCCATTAATTCCAATGAAACTTGCATCTATATCCCATCAATGAAAAAACCATCATCTTGCTAAGTCTCCATGGCCTTTGAGACTCATTGAGAGGGACTTGGTCATAGATCAAAGAAGAATTGAGTCCAAATAATGTGCTAAAGCAAGTTTAGCATAGCCAACCCCTATAGATCCCCATGGCTCATGGATTCATCTCACTATAGTTTGTGAACATGTAGAATTAACATGATGTAGCAATGAGTATTTTTCCAAAGTTAGAAGTTGGCCAAGGCCCTACCCAAGCACACATCCCGAATGCTCTTTATAAAGTTATTAATAAGGTGCTAGCCCACTTTCAATATCAGAATGACATTAACAAATGCACTATGACTAGTATCAATGTTTGCAACTAATAGTACCACAAGTTGATGAGCCATGACAATTTTCATGCTTCCCTTACCTTTTCGCTACTAGCCTATATGGATAGGGTGTAAGTACATGTCTCTTTAGTCATTGTTGTGGTTAANCTCTCCATTACTTATGTAGACTAATAAGATGTTATGGTAGTCTAGCGTTTCTTAAGCATGGATCCAATGCCAATGTAGTAGAAGGAAGCTTATAAATGAAAGGATTTACCAATGCTTTCGATAGAATTAGTCTAACAAATCATTTAGTATGCCACTCTTGTTGCTAAGGTTTCTATCCTCGTTGGATTTCATTTTAGGACGTTGTGTGCTTTCAAGCTTGGAGATGGCTTTGATGTGGCCAACCTTCTGACATGACTTGTGAGGGTGCTAATAAATGAAATTTGCATGGCCACTAGGGCTCAAGTTCCTTGGATTCTACATATGGGGTTACTTACTCATTTGGTTGAACAGGCACACCGATTGTAGCTTCCTTCATTGTCAATCTTACTAGCCTTGCTAGGGTTTGTGGTCTCACCACAAGTGAGTGCAACTTTTGTTTCCTTCCCTTCTTGTAATCCTACTCCTCTCTCATCCTTGTTTCTTATCAAAGTTAAGGCTCTTGTCCCATCTCCCATGCCAACCTTCCCTCATGTTTTCATCCCTTCAATTCACCACCCTGATCCTTCCTCTAGCCCTTCCTGTAGTTCTCCTTTGAACACCCATGTCTCCAAGGAAGATCTAGATTTCATAGAGATTGTCACTCTTGTAGTCTAGAAGCATTTTTCAACTTTGAGCACAACATTCTCTCACCAATCTAGGCATTTGGCTAGCATCTTGTCAATTAACCATGATTGGTTTGTAACTATTTTGGCTCAATCATAACATGTAATATTTTCATTTAACACTGATGAATTCCAAATGGTTGTAGCCTTACTAGTGTAGCTTTCACAACTGGCACATCATGTCATCTTAGAGGTTGTGGCCTCATCCATCCCAATAACTCCTATGACATGTGTTTCTACTTTGAATTGGCTCCTAGAGGATGGCGAGCATGGCTTGGGTCCATTATGGCTATGATATGGAATATCCTGGGATTTCTTGTATGCCTTATGGTAAGAGCTGCAAGACCTAGTCTAGGGCCATAGGGTTCTCTTATTTTGATTTTAGCTACTTGCATTAGTACAACCTATGGTTCTAACTCTCTTATCTATCTCATAGGTGTTACAATTGCCTCCACCTATTACTAATAGCATGTCTCCAACTACTAATGGGACAACCTTCGACCCATGGACCAAATAAGAGGAATCATAAGACATCACCTTAGAGGTATCTTTAGGGTTCAATTTAGGATTTTATTTCATCTAATTTGGCCTAATATTGATTATGTGAGGATTTTCTTATTGCTCCCATGGCTTCTGCTATGGTTGGTTCCATTGGGTTTGCACTAGACATGATCCTTTTTTGGATTTTGGTGGAAGTTAGAGAGGAATTTTGTTTATCCTTTAGTTTCTCTATTGATTGTAAAGGGATCCTATTAAGACTTATTGTTGTTTTTTTGTTGGATGGATTTCCTTCCCACTTGAGGAGGTGCATTGTACTTTGTTTTTAAAATAATTTTCCCTTAATAATATAACCGACATGATTTTCCCTCTAAAAAAATAGATAATATAGAAACATTAAAAACAGATAGAAATGCAGTGCTTAATAGAGGTTAATGATAAAAAAGTACTCAAGTATTCAACCTCATATTATTAGGACAAGGCTAAGATAATGATGATGATACTCATTTGTTCATGTACTTATGCTTTTGATATACTATCCTTCCTACTTAAATAACTATTTTTTATCCATATAGCTCACACATGAATCTCCATTTATTTGTTATCTTTATGGACTATTTGTGGCATTTGAAAATGTCGATGGCTGGAACACCGAGAGGTTATCAGGTGTACAGCCTAACCCCAGATCCATGTAAGGGCCATGTTGGAGAAAATAGAAACGGGGTGCCCCAAACGGTCTGGTCGATTAGTCAGGGACTTATGTGGTGTACAATAACCATATGCAAATAGTAATTCTAAAACATAACACGTTGAGGTGGAAGAAAACGTGGGGTGCACAACAATAGAAATGCATCAAAGTATGTAACTAGGACAATAAGCATGAACAAGTGCACATGAATGCAACATATATGTTATAGAAAAAATAGAATGAGAGTTTAGGTGAGGGAATGCACCACCCCAAAATCGAGGGATCTGATCTTTGTTTGGCTGATGAATGTGTACAATTGATGTGCAGTACTGGATAGGCATAGCTAATAACAAAATGATATGGTCATAGCTCCTAGATTGCTGCCAATGGGGTGCTCATAGGAACCATTGAGCCAATGCTTGCTGGGTTAAGAGCCGCTACGTTGGGTTGAAGGGAGATCCGGGAAGTGCTACTACTAGGATTTGCTATTTACCAACTTTCTGCTTGTCAATCTTCTTATCAAAGTTAATTTCCAGAAGACAATTGCCAAAAGCCAACCCTTAGGATGTTGTTTGTTGGGGTATTTATAGATCCAAGAGTAGGAGAAATGCATGGTTTGGATGTTACGTGTCCTAGGTCCCACAGGGCAAAAACGTGGATGTGCTATGCTAACGTGTGGTGCTACCCTGATGTGCTACACTAAATGAAACATTGTTGGAAGTGAAACCTATTGAGTTGTGACCATATTGTTCGGACTACATGTACCCAAGGGATTGCCATATTTTTATAACAAATGCTTATGAAAAATGTAAAGTGAAGCTTACGCTTCGGGACTATGTCTTCCCCTCTCTTACAAGTAGGGTCAAGCATAGAGACAATTTCAGGCCTCGACAAGGGATGCAACAAGTAAGGAAAATTGCTAATCTTGACTATCAAGGAGATGCTTGGGGGGGGAGATGACCATCGATGACAAGTCCTAGAGCTTCCAAAGATGTCCTGCAGCTTCTTTTCAAGTGTTACGCTACTTATGCTGCTCAGCGTAGTGGGGTAGTGTGAATACTTACTCACTACGTTGTGCTACACTGCACAGTGTAGTAGCCACCTTTAAGACAAATTTTGCTTGAAAATCAAAAATACCCCTCCGAGGCTTGGAGGGGCAAGCTATTTCAGCAACTAACCATTACACTTTTCATGTTAAAGGAGCCTGAGACTTCTTAGTTTCATCTCTAGGGCACTTTTAACTACAATGTCTCCACTACACTATGCTATGCTGTGCAACGTAGCACCTAGTCTAACATGAATTTGAGCTTAATCTGCAATGATTTGTCAAGATATTGTGATTAGACTCTAAAGTTGAAGTGGGACAGGAAATCTTGGAGGTCGAAGCATGGCTAAATGCAATTCTTTTGTCAAAGCAATATGAGAGAAGACTTTCGTAGTGTTGGCATCCTACTACGCTGTGTTATGTTGTGCAGTGTAGCACAACGTAGCACCCACATTGGGGTGGATTTTGCAAAGTTTACCTATGTCACATCGATCACACTTCAAGAGTAGAGCAAGGCAAGCATCCTCGAAGATCGAAGAATGGTCAAGTGCATTTTCTCTATCAACACAATTTTAGGGAAGATTGTATTACAGTTGGCACCCTACTACGCAATGCAGGGTAGCACAGTGTAGTGCCCAAAATGGGACGACTTTTGTGACATTTGCCATGTCTTTTCCATGCTATGCTGATCATATTCCAAGGATGAAGTAGGGCAAGAATCCTTGAGGATTACATATTTGCTAACTATATCTTCTATGTCTGATCTAACATTTGCAACAATTTTAACATCACATGGCTTGCTACGATGTGCAACATAGCGTAGCATAGCAAGCCTCATAGTTAGAAAATTTTCTGATCCGTATGGTCCATCCTTAGTGCCACTTTTGTGCAAACTGGTCTCATGACTAGGTGCTGTGTTGATTGTGTTGCAAAGGGTGGTAGGAAGGCCTGGAAGTGACTTTGCATGCATTAGGACTTCTAGGGTGTCATGTTGTCTGCATGGTCTAGCGTGATACCGCACTTGCAAAGATCCTTGCCCAAATTTTGGGACTGTGCTGAATCATGAGAGTCTGAAAATTGATGGTGTTTCAGTGGCCCCTCTTTGTTGACGTTTGGAGGATCTGCCCAAGAGACGTCGACAAAGAAAATGAAACACCATGCTGAACATGACACCCACATCATTTGTCAGTGCCCACTCAGATAATGCTTTGCTATGCTTGGGAGTGTGAAGAAAGCTAAGTATGATAGAGAAAGGGGACAGGTTTGAGGAAATCGGGCTAAGGAAAAGGAAAGGTGTAGGATGCGTTATTACGAGAGCCATTGCCATAGTGTGATCCCTCGTTGGAATGCTTATGAGGGATTCGGTGCACATGAGTGGCTTCTTTGTTTGGATTTTGACCTCTTATCGGGGTGCTTAGAGGTGGTCAATCCAAAGCTAAGATGATTGCAAAGAAACTATGCCGTTTGTTTTGGGAACTTGGCTATATCACCATTTTTCAGTCATTTTTTTTTTAGAAATCACACACCCATTTTCATTCGAAGGAAACTATGTCATCACTATAGGATAAGTGTTTCCTCCCTGAGATGAGTTTGTGTTTCATCCATGTGGGGCTTTGACCAGTCTACAGAGGCTTCCCATGGGATGAGCAGCATTATGTCCGTCATGGGCTTGGCAGTTGGGCATGGGAAAGGGCTTTATGTGCATTGGAGAAGCTTGCAAATAAGAAGTTACAACTTATAGGGATAGGGAATGTAGATTAAGTTAGCTAAAGGGAGAGTAGGATATGCACTCTCAAGTAGCTAGGCTGATTGAACCAGGTACTTCGGAATAATGTAGTGTCTTGTTCTTGTGGTGGAATGCATTTCTGAATGATGCCATCTTGGCTTTTATCTTGCAAATAGAATAGAGAGAAAATCAAAAAAACAACCAGCATATGAGGGAAGTGAGGGCAAAGTCTTGTTTGCTTAGGACACTACCAGGGTGGCAAGTGTTGTGTCTAACGTGTGTAATGTCCAAAGCAAGAAGGCTAGTGCAGGCTTCGGCAGTGGCAAGCTAGAAAGCTTCAACAGCCCTACCAAAAATGAGCATTGAAGAGGCTAGAAGCAATGATGATGTAGGTGCTCAGGAATCCCCATCAAAGGCAAGAGTCATGAAATCTGGCTGCAAGGTGCAAAGCCTAATAGCTGAATGCTTTTTTAGACTCTAGTGATGACGAGGGCTGGAGGAGGCAAGGACTACGATTTCACCACAGTTCTTTTGGGACTCTAGTAGGGAGTACTGACAATGGGAGCTATGACCAAACTGATTGGCGATGGCGAAAATATCTCCAGAAGGTTAACAAGATTCCATATGGCATCTATGGAAAATTAGCAAGATGCCAGGGACAGTGACACTACATATGTCCCAGAGGATTTTTTCTTGGCAACGTGAACTTTATTCTGGAATTGCAACATCCCACCCCACCTTGCCTAGGAAGCTCAAAGATATGCATGCTCGCTTGCTCACAAGGTTAAATGTGTGAGCTGGGAGGTGTTGCACTATGAACCTAGTTTTAGGTCTTGGTAGACCGTCAGATGCACGAGTTTAAAGTCCTAGCAGATTGTGGTCCTAGTTTAAGGTCCGAGCAGACCAAGCTATGCTAGTTTAAGGTCCCAGCAGACCGTTGTGTGCTAGTTTAAGGTCCAAGCAGACTGTTGTGCTAGTTTAATGTCATAGCAAATGGAGGATGGCTAGTTTAAGGTCATAACAGACCATGCTATGGGTGCCAGTTTTACGTCATGGCCTAAGGACAATCTATGGGTGCTAGTTTTATGTCATGGCCCAAAGACATGCTATGCCAGTTTAACGTCATAGTAGATGTTCTGTGCCAATTTATAGTCATAGCAGACGTTCTGTGCTAGTTTATAGTCATAGCAGACTATCTATGCTAGTTTATAGTCATAGTGGACTATCTGCTTACCTTGCTTTATGTTTGGCGTAATCTTGCATGTTAAGCGTAGTATGGCTTCAGGTACAAATGATTGATAGGATTTGGGAATTTTTTTACCATCTACGTTATCCAGCTTGAATGCCCCATTCTCATATGCTTTTGTAACTACAAAGGGGCCTTCCTATTGGCTGAGAATTTGCTCATGGGTTCACAAACGACCTTGAGGACTAAGTCCCCCTTTTTGATCGATCGTTGGTGCAAATTGCAGTGATGTTTCTACCATTGCTTGTCTTGGTACCACTTAATGTGCTTAAGTGTTTGGGTGCACTCCTCCTCTATAGATTCAAGGTTAATGATCCTTGAATCATTGTTTTGAGCCTCATCTGTGATGTTTGATAGGATCATTCGAAGCGAGAGGACCTGCAATTCAAAAGGTAACACTACTTCAAATCCATATACAAGGCTATATAAGGTCTTACCTATAGCTGTCCTACATGTTGTGTGATAAGCCTAAAGCATGTAAAGGAGTTTCTCGTGCCATCGCTTCTTGCTACTGCTAAGCATCTTTTTCAAAAGGTTGATAATGACTTTATTGGTAGCCTCTACATGGCCATTTGCTTGAGGGTAATATGGCGATGAGAAAGAATGTTTGATACCAAGACTTTCACAAAAGGCTTTGGTTTCTGCACTACTGAATTATAGCCCGTTGTTAGTAACAATAGTCATGGGAAGGCCAAATCATGTCACTATGTTGTCCAAAATGAACTTGCAAACCTATTGGGACGTGGTCTTTCTGAGAGGAATGGCTTCTACCCACTTCATAAAGTACTCAGTTGTGGTAATAATGAAACTATCCCCTACAAAAGACTTAGGTGTGATGGGCCCTACAATGTCTAGTTCCCAACGTTGAAAGGGCCATGTGATTTTTGTGGTATGCAGTTCGGTAGGTGACACATGTATGACATTGATACACATCGCATGTCCTTACTTTAGCAATGCAATCGTGTTCCATGTGAGGCCAGTAGTAGCCTAGACACCTAATCTTTGCTACCATAGCCCTGGGAGCTATGTGCCTCCACATAGTCCTTTATGGACTTCATCAAAAAAAATTTGTGCTTCATCCCCATTAACGCAAACTAGCAATATCCCATCATAAGAGCGTTTGCATAGAGTGTTGTCTCCTACTAGGACATATTGCTGTGCTCGCTTTCGTATTACATCCCTTTGGGTAGGTGTCAAGTTGTGTGGGGATTCACCATGTTGGAGGTATGTTTTAATGTTATCATACCATTCTTGAGTATGCACTACACTTACAGATGTGATATTTTTCGTGTGAACGATGGGGTCGGTGCATTTCACTATTGCAGCAAGTAAGGTGGCAAACATGTGTGGCAGCACACTCAAAGCCAACGTTGCTAATGCATCGGCTATAGTATTTTCATTGTGGGGTATGTATTGGACATCCAAGGTTGCAAATTTCTTTAGCAAATATTTGGCTAAATCACAATAGGGCTGTAAATGTTGTGCTTTGCAAGCAAATACCTCTGTAACTTGATTAGTGACCAATTGCGAGTCACCTCTAATTGCTAAGTTTTGGATTCCTAACTCTCAAGATGCTAGAATGCCCCTAAGGATACCTTCGTATTCTGCTACATTTTTCGTGTGAAGAAATGTGAAATGATATCCAAAAGGTTAGATCTCCCTGGAGGGAAATGTGAGAACAGTGGCAGCATTGCCACCTTGTGTAGTTGAGGTACCATCAAAATGTAGGATGGCTTTGAAGTCTGCGAGTACAGGGCTTATGCTACTAACAAGCTTATCTGGAAACTCAGGTTCTATCATTACCTGGTCATTGGTAGGCGAAGTCGTAAGTTGCGTAGCTATTGCTTGACCCTTTATAGATGATTGTGCTACATAGTGTAGATTGAATTTCACAGTTATGGATTTCCATCGGGCCATCCTACTACTTTTGTATATATTGGTTGTAATGGCCCAAAGTATGTTATTCTTGCAAATAATGTTTACTTGGCTTCAAAACAAATAATTCCTCCATTTTTAAGCATGAATAGTAAAGCAACACAATTTTTCCCTACTTCATTGTATTTCGCTTCATAGGCTACCAACGCATGGCTCAGGTAGTAAACAGGGATTTTGGAACCATCATCCCTCTTTTGGCATAGCAAAGTAGCAATAAATGTGTCTAAAGTGGCTAGATAAATGTAGAAAGGCTTGTCTCTCTGTGGAGGGTAAATAGTGGGAAGATGGACAAGCTCTTTCTTTAAGCTATCAAAAGCTTCTTAACATTGATTTGTCCATTCAAAGCTAACTCCCTTTTTAAGCAAGTGTTGCATTGGATGCAACTTATTAGTTAACCTTGTGATAAATCTTCTTATGAATTGTACCTTGCCTTGCAGCCTGCGCAATTCCTTAAGGTTTGTAGGTGGTGCTAAGTTAACAATGGCTTTACCTTTATCGAGATCTACACATATCCTCGTTTTTGACACTACAAAACCTAACATGTGTTTGGTTTTGACTTCGAAAACACATTTTCTAGGGTTGAGGTGAAGTTCATGCCTTCGACAATGTTGAAGGACTAAGTTTAGGTCATTTGCATGATCAGTAGCTTTCTCAGATTTAACTACTATATCATCCATGTAATCATTTAGCTTCTCTAAAAGATAATTACTAAAGATGTAGGTTATTGCTTGCTGGTACGTCGTTCCTACATTTTTTAGCCCAAAGGGCATCATCATTTAGCAAAAGGTTCCCCAAGGGGTCATGAAGGTAGTGGCTAGTTGATGTTCTAGATTTATAAAAATTTGATTGTAGCCTACGAATCCATCCATGAAGGATAGTAAGGCATGGCCTGCCATAGTATCGATGATTTGATCGATGCCAGGCAATGGTAAATCGTCCTTAATCGTTGCCTTATTCCAATCCTGGAAGTCTATACAAATTCGTATACCCCTAGTTTTCTTGGAAACGACTATGGTGTTTGATACCCATTTCAAATAATCGACTTCCCAGATGAACCCAGCCTAGTAAAGTTTAGTGATTTCACCACGTACAACTAAGGCGATTTCTGGTTTAATCTTGTAGGCTTTTTGTTTGACTACCTTTACACGTGAATCTGGTATGATATTGTGCTGTATGATGCATGGGTCTAAGCCTAGCATATCTTCGTATGACCATGCAAACACTTTGGCATTATCATTGAGGACTCTAGAGATGTTTTGTTTAACTTGTGAATCTAGTACAGAGCTAACCTTTAATGTTCCTACCTCACCTCTGGATGTGGTCATGGGGATTTCGATAAGGGGGTCCTCAGTGACATCATCGGCTTCTAAATCTAGAGCTTGGACAAGATGTTCGGGCTAATCTAGGGATGTTTCTAAGGATGCTATGTTGGTGTCATAAGGAGGTGGTTCGAAGTCTACCAACTCTACATTCAAACTCCTCATAAACCTACCGTGGGGTCCTGTCAGAGTTAAGGGCAAATGGAGATCATCATATGTAGCCATTTTTAAGCACTCCTACAATAATAAGCAAAACGAACAAAGTCAAGTGATACCTACTTAACACAGCAACATGCAATGAAATATATGCAAGGTAATGATGTAATGTTAAAAAGTTGCCAGTTTAAGGTCTTAGCGGACCATGACCATGCAAAGTTATATGTCAAAACTACTAGTTTAAGGTCATAGCAGACCATCACTGTGACTAGAATATAGAGGGAATTCTAAAATTGCTAGTTTAAGGTCGTAGTGGACCGTAACCGTGCAACATTATATACCAAAAACTACCAATTTAAGGTCATAGTGGACCATAACTGTGCAACATTGTAAGTCAAAATTGTCAGTTTAAGATCATAGCAGACCGTAACTATGCAACATTGTAAAAATGAGGTGAAAATTTTGGTGTATTTACATGCTATGCTGCAGCTGTGTGCTACGTTGCAGTGACATGGGATGTCCCATGCTATGCTACAGGGGACAAGGGCATTCCGCATTACGTGTGGGACATGGAATGTACTGAAAAGTAACAAGTGTTGTAACCCTGTAAGCTATAAATAGAGGATTACCCATGGTAATCTTGTCACTTTTTAATGTCAAAGCTAACACCCAGAGCATAGTGCGATTCAGACAGAGAGGCAGCATAGCGATCGATACACCCGAGTTTGACAACAAGATGATGGCACGTAGGAATGAACGTAGGCATCAAGGTCTCACCAATGTGGATGAAGGGAAACACACCTTACGACATATCCCTAGGGTGCGCATTGAGGAATGACAGAAAGTGTCATCTACCTAGTAAGTTGCTACGCTACCCTTACTTACATTATGCAATTCATTAAGTGGGGCTATTACTGTAGTCACCGCACCCTGGTCGCTACGGTCATTATCATTGCCACGCTATGACTATTGTGGTTATGGCCTCGACCGCTGCTTTGGCCGCTATGCTGTGGTTGTTGCCACTTTGGCTGTAGCCGTCGTGGTGGTTGCTATGCTATGGTTGGTACGTGGCGTTGCCCTAGCCACCATTATTAGGAGTGGGTGATGCACCTTTTCAAGGGTTTGGAAGGTTCTGGGCAGCATAGCACACATTCTAAACATCATAACACGTGTCCTGGGTAGCGTAGCATGCGTGGAGAAGGTTTTGGTTTACTTTTGTTAAATTCCATGCAACAGGGTAGGGTTGGGGCTATGGAAATGTTGTGTGTTCCTTCTCAGGCCATGTTACTTTTTTCAACATGACTGACAGGATATGTTGTATTTTCGGTGCCTATTACGCTACGCTATCATGCTGTTATGCTACCATACTCACTACATTGCTATACTTGCTATGTTGTCATACCTGCTATGTTGTTATGCCTATTACGCTACTATGCCTGTTACGTTGCTACGCTACCGTACCTGTTACACTACTATGCTTGTCACGCTGTGTGGGGTGTACCTACTACGTTGGTATGTTGCACATGATGCGGCTACTACGTTACGTGGGATGTACCCGCTATGCTGTGTCACGTGCTATGCTACTACATTACACGTAACATGGCTACTACACTATATGGGAGAAGCCATGAAATGATGAACTAATACTTAACACAAATTTTGGGTTTGCTTCATTGGTCCAAGGGCATGACATTTTGTACTTAGGAAAAATTTGCATACCAGGAGCTGCTATGCTATACAGTAACCATCACTTGAATACTGTGAACTAACGCTTTGTGCTACATCATGTAAGGTCATGTTAAAACTGATCTTGATTATGATTGAGTTGGTAGGAGTTATGTGCTACCTAAGTACCCCTATGGCCAACGTCCCCCACCCCCTCCCCACATGCGAGTAAGGAACTAGGAGATCTAATTTTGGGAAGGTGTGTAGGAATTCCTAGAGTTTCTCCTTCACCACTTCAGTGTGATGGTATGGTCACACTTGTCGATCGAGACCATCGATGTTCTGGTTGAAATGCTATTACCTGGGGCAAACTGAGGCATCTTAAAGTCTATGGATGATGGATTTATTGAAGGAGAAGGGGCTGGAAGCTCAAATCGGCATCCAAAAGGTTTGAGATGCTTGTCTTGGGTTTGGGCTATGCTTGAATTTAGGTGTTACCATAAGTACAACACCTTATTTTTCGCTCATCACATGGGCACTTTCTTTTAGAATCCACCTGGGAGCGTCTACTATGTTGGCGGGTGAGTCCTATGAAGATACTTAGGCATGTTATACCACTTGTGATGAGTGGCGAGGTACCCCTACACTCAACCATACAAATACAAGTGTTTCACGCATGATCCGATTGAACTCCACAGACAGACTAGTTGTGGTATCAAGACAGTTATCCTTAGGTCGCAGTTCACTATCTTCCCATCTGGACTAGTGTTAACTTTTTCACGTATGGTTTAGTCCAGAATGAGGTGTATGATGTGTTCCTATACTAACGCTACTCTTGGATACAATGGGAAATAATATTAACTAAGCTAAGAGAGAGAGGGTGAGAGAGAATCTAAAGTAGCCTAAGTGCGATGAGCATCTATTCCTCAATCATCCGTACACATCTTAGACCTCGTGTAGGACTACCACTGCGATTACCAAGCACAGATCCTAGGTACGCTACTAGGTTACCAAGTAGTCACACTTAAATGCTCATAATCAAGTCCTACTCATTCCACGTTTAACAGGAGTTTAGGGTGAAGAGATATTAACTAAGAAAGGGGTAAATAACAATTAAATAAATAATTAAGCTAAGTGAATGTTGTAATGATGAAGTAATCTTGATCTTTATTTCCGATCATGTGCGTGTCCAAGTACATCACACTCTAATAAGGATGCCATACAATTATAATCACCACACTGTGGGCATACACTGGGAGAGAAGGGTTAAGAGAAGAGCTACATAAAACTTGACACTAAAACTAAGAACTAAAAAAACTGCCTATCGAAACTATCTACCTCTTATTTATAGATGAGGAGATAGGCTACGATATTGTGTATGTGATATCACATACGCAATATCGCAGTTAACTAAAATGGCGACTCATCATACCCCCATAACTGAATGAAAACTCATCCTCGAGTTATAGTGAGAATAAGCTCCATTGATTATGCAGTGGATAGGTACGGGATTATTAAATGGTGAGAATGGGTTTATGCTGCAGTGTGGAATCAAAACAAAATTAAGACACAACACAAAGAATATGAAATGAAATCCTACAGTTAAAAAATTGGTGGAACTCATGTAGTTTCTGGGGGTGGTGGCTCATCCATGGGTGCTTTTCCCTTGTCTTGTGCTCTAGGTCTTGGGACTTGATGGCGTTGAAGTATGGCCTGGAGTTTCTCCTCTTCAGTCTGGGGGTCTTGTGCTATCCATGCTAATGTTCTGACGTTTGATGGGCTCGGCACCTCCCATGGGAAGGGTAGTTGTGAAAACATTTGATTTTCCTTGACATAGCAAGCCGTAAACACTCGTCGTTCCTCCTTGTAAGCTCTGGCTTTGTCTTTGTATTCTTGAAAATCTGCAAGCTGTTGAGCCAAATCTATTGTGAAATCTTTTTGTCCTTGGTAGCTTGCTTTCACCACCTTAAGTTCAGAATTTACAATCTCCAATTTTTGCAATATCTTCTTGCATTCTGCAAATTCTGTTTTATATTTGCTGTAGGTGGTAGCTACCTTTTGTTTGAGCTCTGTCCTCGGGTGCCCTACAATTAACATGGCAAGGTTGGCATACCGTAGGTTTGCCAACTCTGTGTATTCTATAAGATCCTAGATCTACAAGTCCCAGTTCTTAACCTCCGCCTGGTGGGCGAAGGCATATGTGTCCAATATGGCCTACCAGTCAGTGTGTTGAGCACTGATAGTGTTGATGTGGGCCTTGTCCATATGGATCTCCTTCTCAAGGATTTGTTTGTACATCCCCACCTAGTCTCAGAAGTGCTCCTTTAGCTTTTCATGCCGTTTAGCCTAATTTTGCTATGCGCTTATTTCAATAGTTATCTTTCGTTGGATGGTGCATACCTCCTCCATTGAGAGGGTTTGATTCTCCTTGGCTAAACGGCTCATGTCCTGGTTGACTCAAATGGATTGTTCTTGCAACTGATGGAAATGTTCTTCGAGAACATTCTTTTGCTTCTCCATAGAGGTCAACCGAAGGTTGTTGGCAACAAGCTGCTTGTTTTCCTCTTGTAAGGCCTTGAGTGCCTTGGTATGTGCATGAGTTTGTGCCTGTGCTACAGAGGCATCCCAAATAGCCTTCTCTTTTTCTTCTGCCACCTTCTTATTCTCCATTAGTAGTTTGGTTAGTTGCTTAGTTTTGAAATTGTCCAACTGGTCTGCGAGAACAAATTGCAAAGGGTCCCGCTATGCTGCTTGTAGGGCCATGAGCCTTTCTTGCAATTTTTGCACCTTTGCTTCAAGATGCTCAGCCCTCACCTCTGTCAAGACCAACTTTTCCTTAGTGGAAATGAGGTTTGATTGAATTGTTGTAACATCTTGAGGGATGTCAAACAGGGAAATCATTACTTGTCCTATTTGTAGCAATTGATCAAGCGCATCCTCATGTTCCGTAGGAGTCATTGAGGTTCCAGCTAAAGTTTGAGCATCCTATGCTCCTGTGAGATCTACCAATGGTACAACAGGTACATTGAATGATTCTTTAATGTGATCTGTGACCACCTCTGCAGCTCCCACTACATCCTGGTGTCGCATGATCACCACTGTGGCCCCTTCACCAATTTCTAATTGCAGTTGGAAAGATGCAACATTTCCCGAGATCTGTTGTGACCAAGTACTTTTCCCTCCTCCTATGTGGATGGACACCTTACCCCTTGCAAAATTCAAAGAAACCATGGGTTGTATGGCATCATCAATATGCAGAAGAGATTTGAATCATCACAACTTCCCCAACTGACCATCTCAGTGATGGCCTTGAGATGGCTCATTGATGTTCTGTAATCTTGTGGTAACGATGGTTGATCCTAGCCTGTGCTAGGCCCTGCTTCCTATTATTGGTTGGGTTCTATACTTGGAAGTTGGCTGGGTCCTACAAGTTGAGTTGCAGTTGGTCCAGCCATCTGTTCTTTTTCTTGTTTTGGTCCCAGTGTCTCACCAGTGATTTTCCTTGTAGCTGGTGGCTTTAACAATTTAGCATATGAAGCATTCTGGGCTTTTCAGAGGACATCATTTGTGTATCCTCTAATACCAGCACGTTGGCGCAACCTCCTGATAAGACAAGGGAAGGGTAAGGCAAGCGTCCCTATCTTCCGTTCTTCAAACCGCCGTAGGATCTCCATGAAATATAGATGAGGTAGGTTAGCATTAACCTTTCCCATCAGCACTGCACACCCCCTTGTCGCATATTTTGAAATCCTTTTTATGCCCTTCGTGGGGAACAGGTGATACGTTCCTATTTTAAAATAGATCCTCTCTTTCGTCGTCAGCTCTCCAAATGTCTTATTCTTGCCATATGCCCTCTCCAACCAAACTCATCGTACATCAGGGTCTAAACAGGTGGATAACTGAGCCACCTTTGGCCCTATATTCAAAAGGTTTAACACTTCCGAAATGGCCTACACAAAGAAGTCAACTATCACACCACAAATGTTAATGGTGGTGCCTTATTCTCTATTGTGCCAAAACTGGTACGTTTCCCCTAAGTACCAGGCACCACTTGCAGAGAGCATAGGCCATAAGGGAGACCCTTTGAGGTGGTCCCTAATAGCCTCAGGAGCAAACTTTGTGAAAGATTCAAAATTTAATTCCACAATCACCGCAGTGAATGTGGACCTTTCATGGATAGCTTGAACACAATCCTGGGGCAACGTGAGATGTTGTTCCTGTTCAGGTTCTACAGAAGCTCCTCCTTCTACTTGCCCAGACTATATAGTAGTAGGGTCTTCTTGATGAATGCTAAATTATTTTTCCTCCTACTCTACATGTTGTCTGACAGGGACTTGTTATTCGCCTCTCCTAGGTCATTTGCTTCCACCTTGAGCAGGACCGTCCTGTTGTCCATGTTTCAGGGTCATCTACAATCACACGGGGTCAAGCGTTAGTAAGGTTGTTTCTGAAGTTAAGTTATATCTTACTGCATGCCTTAATTAATTTATTTTATCTCTGTGTGATGTTTCCTGAAAGATTATAATAGTGAATCCTTTTTACTTAGGTGGTTCCCAAATTTTTTGTTTCCCGATGTACCTAAAGGGATGAAATTATTTTTGGCACAATTATCCCTAATATTATGACTAATTACCCTTGATAATGTCCTTTGAGCGATGAAAAAATCCAAAAATGTTATGCGCTATTTGGCATGTGTCCCTCCCCCATGATTAAGCTGAACACTTCGGGTTCAAGTAGGTCCAGAAGGAATGAAAATCGGAGTACCAATGGGCGAAATATAGGTATAAAAGCATGGGTCTCACAATCACAAGTCATAGAGTAAAATTCAAAAAAATTCCCCATGTGAATAGTGGAAAGTGATGGTAAGTGATGAGACGCGATTTGCATAGGCCGTGATATTGCGTACGTGATATCGCATCCCCCGCGATATCGCGTCTTCCCTACGATATCGCGTACGCGATATTGCAGTCC
>MNCI01030747.1:0-85810 GCA_015680685.1 Gnetum montanum | reverse complement strand
AAACACATCATACACCTCATCTAGACTAAACCATATGTGACATATGCAATACTAGTCTAGGTGGGAAGACAGCGAACTGCGACCTAAGGCTAACTATCTAGGTGCCACAACTAGTCCATCTGCAGAGTTCAACCGGATCACGCGTGTGACACTTGTTTTGTATGGTTGAGTGTAGGGGTACCTCGCCACTCATCATAGGCGTCGCTTCCGGGGATGGTGTTAGTTATCTAGATTAGTTATATCATACAACTCTTAAAAAAAAGTAATTATAAAAAGTCACAAAAATTTACACATAAGAATACCTCTCCTACAAGATGATAATAAAGCCACACTTAGTGAGGAAGTTCATTGGAGAACTAATGAGCTATATGATGATGAATATTGGAGTATACAACCTGAAGTGGGAGTTTCCTATAAGAATGAACAAAAACAACGTCATCACAACACACGAAAGCCTAACTTACCCAATGATGATGAATCCCCACTGGTCACTACAAGCTTAATGCAAATACAAGAGGCTGTTCGAATCTCACGTAGACATCGTAAAGAGAGCCGACTACCCAGGCTCGATTTAAATAAATTTCCTAAATTTTTAGGAGGCTATGACTTAGATCCACATCAACATTTACTAGCCTTCTACGATGCCTGCACATGGAATAACATTGATAACAGTTAGCAAAAACTAAAGCTCTTAATGTAAATAGTTCTACTACAAGATCCTCTAATCAAATGGTGAAATTGATAATAATATAAGAAATAAAATTGACATAGGATTGTCAAAATAGAGATAGGTTAATCATGTTCTATGTAATAAAAGAAGACCAATAAATCTAAAGAGAATTTTATAGGACAAAAATTACATATGCTATATTATATGGTTTTGAATGTTGGGTAGTACAAAAGAGGCATAAACAACAAATGAGTGTGTTAGAAATGTGAATGCTTATATGCATATTAAATATTATTAGAAAAGATAAATTGCATAATATGAACATTATAGGAAGATTAGCTTAGATGGTTTAGGCATATGCAAACAAGAGTAGACAATGAGCTTATAAAAAAAGATTGCAACATTACTGAAACACCACTAATTTCAGCCTAGCACTTTGAAATGAAAATGACTCAAGCTCTTTCGAATTTTCGGGAGGCAAAATTTAGCTAAGGCATGGAGCTCACACCTAACTTGCCCAAGGTAGCTTGCTCACCCTCAGCGTGAGCAACTCCAAACAATGTCAAGACTGAGTTAAAAATGATTTTATTTCTAAGTTGTAAGTCATCCTTGAAGCACATCCTTGACAGCTTCAGGTCCCACCTTTAGAATGTTAGATTTCAGCTCAAAATTTCAAGTTTTTGTCACTCACGCTGCACGTCATGCTACAGGTCACGCTGCAGCATGAGTCCAGCGTGACCAACTTTTAGAGCCTTAAAACTGAGTCAAAATGACTTGATTTCAATGGTGCAAGTCATCCCCAGGGTTCACTATTGACAACTATGGGTCCCAGTCTTTAGAATGTTAAATTTCAGTTCAAAATTGCAGGTTTTTAGAAGATTTTTGGGGTCACGTCGCAAGTCACGCTGCAGCGTAAGTCCAGCGTGACCAACTCTAGGAGCCTCCAAACCAAGTCGAAAAGATCTGACTTCTAAGGTGTAAATCATCCTCAGAGTTCATGGTCGACAACCTCCAGTCCCAGCTTCAGAATTCCAAAATTTAGAATGTCAGATTTTAGCTCAAAATTGCAAGTTTTCGGAAGTTTTTTGAAGTCACGTTGCAGCGTGAGTCCAGCGTTACCTACCATAAATAGCTCAAAACAAGTTATTTTCAATCTCAGTTTCTAACTCTCAAGATCAACCACAGCTAGACAATTGTTGCACTTAGGAATCAGGCTTCAAAGTCCGAAATTTGGTGAAAATTTTGTGAGTCTTTACTCACTCACGTTGAGGTCACACTGCAGCGTGAGTGTGGCGTGAGTGTAGCGTGCACACGCTCAAGTCACGCTGAGAAAAAATCCACTCATGCTAGAAGTTCCTGTCAAGCAAAAACACTCCAAACAGCCACAAAACCACTCAAATTGACATCCTGCAACAATCAAGTCAGAAATCTAGAAGTTTCAAGCGAGCCAGAGCCAATTTCTCTTATTGTACATCATTCTTTCAATATAAATTTTCATTTGTGGGCTTGCTGAGCCCTCATGTTCTAAATTGTATGTGCTTCTATGGGCTTGAGTAAGCCACACATTATAAGATACAATGCACATGGTCCAGAACGTCACTTGCCCACACACGTCCAACTCACATATAACTGTCTATTAGACACGTGTCACTTGATCTGCATTTCATCTCATCTCCCAGCCGTTAATTCCATTCTCGAATTCCGCACTCGATCCCGGCCCAGCCCTATAAATACCCTATCAATTCACATAAACAGGGTTGGCAATTTTTGAGTTAAACGACATAGGAAACTCAAACCAGCGATCCTTGGACGCTCGACACACTCTGATTGATAGCATCCAAGCACTTCTAAAACACGTCACATCACATTGCCCCAGGGCTTGGCGCTTGACCTGCCATCTACACGTGTAGCTACGCTTTGACTGATGCACATCTTTTCTATGCAATACAATATAGCTTATTTTACCAGCCATTATACTGTTTACTCTATTTTACATTCAGTTCACGTTTTGTTTACATTTTGATTATGATACCAATTTTAGTTTACATTTCATATGTGCTATTTCGTGTTTTAAAATACTAGTTACGATAACCATAGCGTAAGCCATAGTTTACACTCGGGGAAGTCCTTGATTGATTTGCATGTAGACCATCCAAGGCACTCTGCCTTCATTTACTTTTCTAGCTTGCCCTCGAGGCGAAGGTGGGGTCAGCTATGTCTACCCGACGATCTTTTGGTGTTTGTGTTTCTTCCAGCCTTACACCAATGATTTAGGTCAGTACAGTAAATTGACACTTGAAGGAGGGCCTAAATTTCTTGTTGTTGTCTGTTAAAACGTTGATCATGCTACCTGTCCAAACGCTGCATAGACAAAATGCTAAAACTAAAGCCCAGATTGTCCAATTAGCTTACATACGATGGCTTGACTTACCCATCATGTCTGTCCATACTGATACCTCACGCTGCAGTTTGGTCACACTATTGGTCATGCTGGTCACACTGCTGTTTGGTCAGGCTGTTGGTAACGCTGGTCATGCTACAGTTTGGTCACGATGTTGGTCACGCTGGTCATGCTGCAGTTTGGTCACGTTGCAGTTTGGTCATGCTACAGTTTGGTCACGCTGGTCATGCCATAGTTTGGTCACACTGTTGATCACACAGGTGATGCAGCAGTTGCTCATATTTAACATTGTCTAGCCCATTTTACTCACATTTATTATGGAATCCTCACAAATTAACCCGTTAACGTTGCTAACCTCTGGCTTTGGAACTGAAACCTCGAACCCTGTGATTACTACCGAATCCATAACTGTCATCGAATAGATAAACTCCCAAGGCCCTACATGCTAGTCACTCAGGCTATAGGGTAAAGAACCTACCTATGTGACTCTTACACCTGAACAATATAACTTCATCTGTGTCAAGATCCAAGCCAACTTACCCATCGATTGTGTAGAGAGAGAAGCAAATCGAGACTATGAACTTATCCACAAAGGAGGTCTTGAATTCATCCCCTCAGCATTTGACATAATCCCGTTCTCTAAACACCACCATAAACTCATATCCCAGCTTCTCATGGCAAGAAGCCAAGCCTTACAGACACCTCCGATAGAGCCTTAGGGTGGAGATGAGGAAGATGACTTTACAACCCAATCTGAACATGGGGAATCATACCATACCATCAGTCCCCATTCCCATACAAACCCATTATTTCAACCTTTCTTGGAAGAGACTATATTTCCACCACCAGCTCCTCTCCAAGAAGTAGCCATTCCCATTCCCATCTTCTCCAAGTCCAATGTTCAATCTAACACGTCCACTTCCATCATACCTTTGCAAATACAATACCAACACCCTCCATCCCAAACTAATGCAGGATCGACCTCTTGACCTCAAGTGATTGGGATGCCTTCGGTCATACCAGCTTCCACATCCATCCATTACCTACCTCAAGTGCAAATCCAGCAAGCACCGTTGGTCACTTCACAACTCGTGACTGGGAAGTGGGTCCCACCAGTTGTTCAGTAAAACCTGTCTACTCATTACAGCATACCACACTCCATTGTCTCAGCCTTGAATTTCGTCCCACTGCAACAAACAACAATCCAACAACCTCTCTTTCCACAAACGATGCAACAATTAGATCATTATCAGTTACCATCAACCCAATTTGCCAGTTTACCTACCGCCCAAGAGTGGGCAGATACGAAGAAGATGATGCACTCATTAGTAGAAGAATTAAAACGTCTTAAAACTATGAACACTGAGGAAGTCAAGGTACTAGACTTCTATCAAGATGATCTGATTGACCCCTTGGTTCTGTTGCTAACCTTGCCAAAGGGAATTTTGTTACCTCAGCTAACTAAGTACAATGGAGAGGGAGACCCAAACACTCACCTAGTAACATTCCAAATAGAATGTATATTTCTTCAGGCATGGCCTCATGTAATTCTACATGTGTTTGCTATGCCCTTAACTGGGAAAGCCCTAGACTGGTACCGAGCTTTACCCCGTAGCTTCATATCTTCTCTAGAAGACTTGTTGCATCGGTTTGTCGCCCATTTCAAATACAATCTGAAACCTAAAGCCACGTTAGATAGCCTGATTCAAATTAAACAAGCACCATTAGAGCCAACACAAAAATTTATCCAAAGGTGGAGTGTGGCCCTGAATGAACTTCGCGAGCCAATACTTGAAACATATTTGCTTACCATCCCTACGGCGGCCGCAAATGACTTTATTAAATCAAAACTTTACTATTTAAAACCCCATACCTTNTCAGGCTATCTAACGTGGCTTCAGGTTTCAGATTGTATTTGAAATGGANAAGCATTTGTGCAAATTAAAGACATAGAAGAGGCTGCACAAATAAGAAATGACCCAGCCTACTCGACCTTTAGGAGCTAACATACCAGGAAAGATAAATCTAAGATGACAGTAGCAGCAGTGGCTGAGACAACCTGACCTAGCCATCCATGAAAAAAAGGAAAACAACCCACTGTCCCAAACGACTATGGAAGAAATACACTTATGTCTACACCTAAAACTTCCTCAAATAGGAACACCAACATGGGTCACTCCTGTACATTCGAAAGAAAAGACCCTACTCAATACACACCCTTGCCCATGAAACCTTCACAATTGCTTAATCAACTTCTAAAGGTCGGGCTAATTAAACATAAACAAATGTCTCCCGTAGCATCTCAAAAACATGATAGATTCTGTGAGCTAGCCAAAAACCTATCCTTAGCAACAACTAATGAACTGCCCATTCCAAGAGGTTTTAGGTTGGATAGGTTTTGTGAGTATCATCAACGACTCGATCATGGAACTGATTACTGTTTCACCTTGAAACAGGATATACAACACATGATTGATAGGGGTGAAGTAGTATTCGATGAGGTAAACCCAATAAGAACTCAAAACCAGCCCATGGAGGTCTACAAGGATCCTCTCAATGCTAGTGAAGCACCATATGTGATTAATACTATCCATGTGGAGAGTAGACAAGACGTCCTGCAAAAACCTTTTGTGATTCGTAGACCTTCAGAAAACACACCTACCCCAACATCTCCTCAAATCCCTTTTATCGTACGCGCATCTCATGCACCACAAAAACCATTCATTATCCGCGTACCTCCCATCGCCATGACAATCATACCATCCAAAAACCAACCCATTCCTTTTGTGATCCTAGTGCCAAAACACCCTGGCATACAACCCACCTCTACTCCCTTACAACCTTTGCGAGAACGTCTTGCTGATACGTTAATGAGAGAGCATCTAGAAAGAGAAAGCTATCGGCACAAATTAGGACCACCAAAGCCTACACTGCTAAATGCTGTTCCTATGGGTCGATCTATTAATAAGCCTAGTATGAGTCATCAAAACAAGGATAATGTCATGGGTTGTGTCTTGAACCCAGCATCCTCAGTAACTAATGCAAAAATTCCTCCATGAGAAATATGAATGTTGGGTCAAATGGACCAAGTCTTCATTGATAAAGGTGTTCCAAATAGTAAAGACCTAGCAAGCGCATTAACCCAGGTCACACAAGCCTTAAAACAAAAGAATACTTCTTTAAGTCTGTATGACCTAGTAATGACTTCATCAGTACATCAGGAAGCTCTTGTATGGATGCTGATCTCGATCCCTGTTAGTAAGGAGCTTCCTGCAGATGAACCATCCATTTATGCAGTATTGTCCTTGCAACTTTAGGAATCAAAGACTACATCCCTAGAGTTCCACGCTAAGGACATTAAGCTAGATGAGAAAATAGGAGAAGTCACCATAGCCCCTATGTTCATAATGATACAGGTTGATCATTTCAAGATACGTAGGATGCATGTTGATGACGGTGCGGCCACAATCGTAATACCTTTTCCTGTCATCGAAAAATTGAGACTTACTGAACAAATACAACCCACGACTTCTTTCCTAACATCCTTCAATGGTTCCCATGTTGGGGTAAAAGGTAAGGTTACCTTAGATTTCATAGCGGGGGACCAATTCCCCACATTAGCTGAATTCATAGTGGTTGACGAAATGCCGAGGTTCAATCTAATCTTAGGACGTCCCTGGCTAGCCCAACTTAAAGCCATATCCTCACCAATCCATCAGGAGATCCACCTACCTTACGAAGGTGGTGAAATCATCATACATGGGGATACGACTATACCGATCACTTCCTCACATCTTGAGGTAGGTCAAGAGTCAGAAATTGAGTTTGTTGATCCTAAGCAAGAAACTATTAACATACATCAAGACATGAACCCAACGTTAACTCATGACCCTACTAGGATTGAAGAAACATAAGAAGACGCTAACATAGGAGCCATTCCTACTGATGTCTCCTGGTCGGAACTATCCTTTGACATCACCGATGAAGGGGAGGGTGAGTATAAAATCATACCCACATGCCCAACCCCACATGTTAAGCTACAAAAGATCAACAGGCAACTCAATAACTAGAACGAAACTACCACAGGTCCGAAATGACATTAAACTACCACATGTCCAAAATGACGTTAAACTACCACATGTCGGAAATGACGTTAAACTACCGCATGTCTGCAATGACATTAAACTAGCACATGTCTGCAATGACGTTAAACTAGCCATAGTCAAAAATGGCCAGTTCCTTTTAAAAGTTTCCTAAAACCATTATTTCTTTTGGCCCACTATGGCATAAAACTAGTAACCTTTGTTTCCTTAGCAACAGACGCAAACAGTCCACTATGACTTTAAACTGATCTGAATAGCCCAAAATGGCTTTAAACTAGGATTCAATACATCAAAAAGCTTACAAAAATTCACCACGTTACATCAAATTTTAGTTTAAATGATACAAGTTGCAGTCTCGATTTATGCCTTATTGTTGCTTTCTTCTTTAGCAAGAATTGATTTACATTTTGTTTCCACCATCTTACATTTAGTTACATGCATATGTTCACGATAATATTGGAAAAAAGAAAATAAAAAGAGAAAATGTATAAAAAAATGATATGTCAACATGGTGGTAAAATTTCAACATATTAGGTTATAATTAGGTCCACCTTATTACACTTGTCAACCGCAACTTCCATCAAACATTCAAAAATCAAAAAAACATTTAATAGCCAAAGTCTAATTGACAGTAAGCTTATGGAAGGGGTTGATCCTCAAGGTCTTCTTCATCATCCACTCTGGCTCCACTAGGGCCAGCTCCATCATTAACATGTCCCTATAGCAGAAAATAGAAAACAAAACAAACAAGGTAAGAGTAGTAAAGAAAATCATAAACACAACAATTAGGAAAACAGTAACACTCACAAGTGAGGAGGGCCCTAAGTTGGCCTCTAAATATAGTAGAATCTCTGCCTCGGGCACATTTGCCCAATCCTCCTCCAAGCCAAGATCAATGCCAGCCAAGGTTTTACCCTTGTCCACTGAGGTCTAGGAAGGACGCTCAAGAGAGAACATGCCTGTAGAAGCCTCCCCGGAGGTGGTGGTAATCGTTCTCTCATGAGATCCTTCCACCTCGGTGCACTCAACAAACCTGTCATAAGTAGACCGCAATCCTAACCCATCGATGAACATCTCCATCCAGTGATGTTCAACTGACTCTTCCTTCAATCATTTTTTCTATTGATGCTTGTGGTCCTTTTGGTCTTGGATCCACTTTTGTACCTTAGCCGCAAAGGACTTCCAATCATGACACTTTCTATTTAGCAAATCTATCTGTGCCTTTTTCTCAGCCAAATCCTGTGTAGCTTGCACCTTGCTGTTCAAAACTGTCCAGTACCATGCATAGGTGATTTCAGAAGTTCGCCAAGTGCTATCGCCAAATAGTCTGGCAGCAGCAAGATCGTAACAGGACTAGAGATCCCCATTCTTCTCTCTCTCCTTTGCTAATGCTTCTTTCAATGAATGCACCTCATCCCATAGGTACTCAACTAAGCACCTACAAGTCCAAAGCGACTTGGCGTTCTGTACGACACAACTAGAAACTGCATCGTACACATTCCTTGGGACTTACTCAACATTCCCTGGCAATTCATGGAGAGCATCAATGTGAGTAGCTTCAGAGGGATCCCACTGAAGCTTGGCACCTATAGGTGTAAGCACCACACACATAAATCACCTATAATCAATAATGAACCCAGATACTAGGCGTAATGTATGACATACACATACCTAGTTCTGGATGAACTTCTTGTAGGCGAGCAACCATATCATCAACGATGCCTTTAAAAAAGTCTATCTTACTAGGCATCTTAGGCTATGGTCTTAGCTGGTCGGTTAGTGTAGGAAAAGCAGTGGAGGTCACTTCGATTGGAACTTTTGTTCTTGACACCTCTGCCCGAGATGCATGTGCCTCAAGAGTCTCAACATCTACCTCTGATGCCAAAACCAATAAAAATAATTAAGAACAACTCATGAAAATTATAAGGTACAAAGACATATATTGCACTGAAAGCAACATACCGAAAAGCCCTTTTCCATTTGGCCGAGGTGGATCACCAAGCTGCAAAGATCCATTGAAGAAGCCATCAAAGGCATCTCTTTCATCACTAGGTCGCCCGAGTGCATCTGTAGCCTTTGCAAGCTTTGTCCCCATGATGTCTATCACATCTTCCTCTTGTGAGGTGAGAGGTTCTTCGATTGTTTCTTCTCTTTCAATCGCTTCTTCTTCCGGCCCTGTGACAATCACTTTAAGGTCAGCCATCGGGGCCAAAGCCTCTCTCTCTCCCTCCCAACCTTCCTCTGATAATTCTAGAATCTTAGAGTTAGTATAACATAGTGTATATAATGCATAAGCCAAAATAGCAAACAAAAAATAATAAATATAAATTAAAATACTTACCTTCCACTGGCAATACAAAATGAATCTTCTTTACTTTTGGTGGTATCACATCTGGGGCAAGCTCCCTTAGATGTTCTTTCCTCTTCACCTTCATCTTGGACTTTCCAATGGTCTTGCTAATTAAACATTTAGCCCTTTTCATAGACGTGCGTAGCCTAGGTGGTTCCAATCCCAAGCTATCATGGGAATGATGGGAATGACTAGCCAAACCTCCAGTGGTAATTGATGCGGATTCCTAAATTTCTTCTGGTGGACCCTGGGATGTGGTGATGCTAAATAGGCGGTGAATCCATGAACAGGACAATTGTGAATGATCCCTCAAAACATAACGGGTATCATCATAAACCACTAAGAACTTAGTGAACCTACCTAAGTACCCTGCAAAGAAGGAAAAAGTGAAATGGGATTTAGCATGGGTATTTGAACGTAACTTGATGATCTCCCCATGAAAACCAGACACAAGAAACTATGTCCAATTGTAGTGCTAGCCTGTCTCTAATACTGCACGTATGACACGTGTAGACTCGATTCCAAGATTTCTCCCTTGAGAAAGAGATTTAGGGAATGCCCTTGCTCGAAAGAGAGGATATAGAAAGTTCACCTTCACTAATTGGGTGTTGTCTTGCATGGAAAAACCTTTGCAACCCCGAGATACACCTAACCATTCCTCTAGCTCTTTTATAACCTGGTCCTCCTTGGTTGCTTTATCTATGGCCACCATGGCACCATCAATGGGCACGCCAAAAAGGTCAGAAATGAATTCAATGGTCAAGTGGAAAGATACCTTGACCCCTCAAACCCGCGTGCCAAAATAGGAAGCATCATCATTGAAATAATCAATAATGGTGACCATCTCAGTAGCCAGAATGCTGGGAGTCAAAGCTGAAAACAAGTCCATCAGACCCGCCCAGGTAAGGCGACTGATGTTCAATGCAGAAGCTCCCCATCACAACCACTTTTGTGATTGCTCCACCTCCCCAAATATCATAAAAAGGGTGGCCTGATTGTGCCCCATTATAACAGTAACTTCTTCAGGAGGGATGGTTGTTGTAAAGAGAAAACATAGAGCAAAAAGTTAAAAACATGGTACACGATAATGTAGCCAAAAAGAAGGGAAAGTGGAGTCTAGGGTATGGCCATTTACCATTAGTAAGTGGCATAGGTAGGGTAGGTGCAAGATCAATTCTTTGAGGGAAGATTAGCCCATTGGAAGACCATTCCTCATGTAACCAACCTCAACCTTGGCAACACTCAAAGGCTCTTGAAAGTTTCCTATGGCAATCAACGAGGGTCATCTTTGTCTGGTCCAATACTATAGCACGAAGAATGGGGCTCGCCATAAACGTCTCTAGCACTATGCTCTTTAGGGAAAGCCCACCATCATCATCGCACATCCCATACTCATCAAAATGGGGCCTACATGAGAAAACAACATTTACATTTAGATGATGACATAAAATTTAAAATGAAATCACAAGTTTAAATAAAATACAAGGGGGCATACCTGTCCACTCTATATACTATCCTAGGTGAGTTCTGGAATAGAGTGTGCACACAGAGAGCTAGGAAAAGTGTGTTGCTACTATTGTAATGACTACACGTAGGTAGTTCCCACACATGAGTCAAGGGACGTGTAGATCTAGGACCTTCAGCAGGGCCTCCTGCAAACTTGAAAAGTCCCTCGACAATATCAGTAACAAAGGCAAGCATGCCTTGTGTGGACCCGGCCAATGCTGTCTTAATGATATCATGAGCCAATTGTTCACTCAAGTGAGACCATATAACCACACCAAAATATTGTAGGATGAAGAACAAAAATGAACTGACACCGGGACGAAACCATATCACATGGGGCCCGATGCGCAGGTCATAAGGGGGGTGTGTTCAATCCAAAAGGGCCAAACCAAGCAAGTACACCAACAAGCTCAACCACCAGAAGAGAAGATTTGGGTCCCCTACACATGACCAAAACATTAGGTAAGTGAAAAATCTATGTGCTAACAATAGGGAAAAACCACATAAACCAAAAAAATCACATAAAAAAATACTTTCAATGCCTAGCTCCACCTCATGATACAAGAACACTAACATCTATTTAGTGTATCTGATGCTTATTGGGGTACATTGAAATCGATTTCACCATAAATCCATGTTTAAATCATCAATATTAGAAAAATAATAAACAATATAAACAATATAAATTTAGAAATCAGTGAACATCTTGGTAATCACTTTTACATTTTCAAGCAAAGAAAACTTGACACTCAGACCACAACCTCCAAAAGGCAACTCACACTGGAAGGTTATTCCAGCAAAGTCACATAATCCTGCCTCAACACTCATGTTAGGTGCTTACAATCGCTGTCCAGAACCTAGCAATCATGTAGCTACCAATGGAGAAACAGAAAAGAGAATAGGCCTTCTCTAAATAAGTCACGTTGGGCTCCCTAACCAAGTCACACTGGGCCCTTCAACCAAGTCACACTGCCGTTCCAAAAATTCAAAAATGTGCAGTCATGCTAAAATGTGCAGTCATGTTGCCCCTCCAAAATTCAAAAGTGTGCAGTCACGCTACCCCTTTGAAAGTTGAAAAATTCTATAGCTCACGTTGCCAAAGAGGGCAAGATGCTCATGATGCCAAGAAGATAGACAAAGAAACCCCAGGCTCACGCTAGCCTCCCCACGGTAGTCACTTTGTAGGAGGCCCTAAAATCCCAAAACCCTATGGCCCACATCCATGCTGCCAAGAGGGTTGAAAACCTTGTGGCCTAGGGATCCGAGAACAGAAAAAACTTGCAGCTCACGCTGCACATGGCCAAGCCCCAAAAGACCAAAAATTTGTAGTTCACAATGCCCTGCCTTTCTGGCCAAAACTAAAAAATTCACAGCTCACGTTGTCCCTGCCCTAAGCCCAAAAATGAAAATCCCAGAAATTCGAGAAAATCCCAAAATCATAGCCAAAGTTCTACCCTAGGTAATGCTTTGCAAAATACTGGAGAAAAATAGGGAGAGAAGAATTTACCTGTGCAGGGCCTTCTTCCACGTCAGAATCCTGGCTTGGGGGAGACATTGGAGGAGCTCTTCACTCTCCTCCACAAATGCCAGAGCTGCATGCTTCTTTCCCTTGCCCCCACATGCCTTTCCTCTGCCCTTGTCTTTCATGGTCACGCTGACGCTGATGCTAATGCCTTGGCTCACACTGCACGTTGACATTAACGCCTTGGCTCACGTTACATGTTGTAGGTAGGTCACGCTGTTGTTTAAATTTCCAACAACTCGCGCTAACAGAAATGAGGCCTTCTACTTCAAAAATTCCCTTTTCTACCCCCCCTAATATTTTCAATTTAATTTAATTTGATTTATTGACTTTTATTTTATTTCCTTTTTTTATTAATTTTACTTTACCATAGTTACATGTTATTTTTTGTGTCATCTTTGCCTTGTGTTTGCCCAATTTTCCTTATTATTCCAGCCTTTGGAGATGAGGCCCAAAATTTCTTATGAAGAAGAGGAGGAAAGTGCAGAAAATCAACAATGATAGATAAATAAACATATATAAACATTTGGAAATGGCATAAAATTCATAAAAATTTAAAATCCCCAAACCTTATTGTTCACTCAAAAATCTAAAATTTAAAAATGTAGAATTTAAAAGTCAAAAATTTAAAATTTAAAAAATTTAAAAATTTAAAAATAGTGCATATACTCAGTCCAGATGACAAGTCAACATGTGGCCCAGTACGANTGCATATACTCAGTCCAGATGACAAGTCAACATGTGGCCCAGTACGGCCTTAAACTGCCATGTGGCCTAGTATGGCCTTAAACTACCATGACTACCACTGCATCTCTGAATTTTTGTTAGTACATAGTTCGCTTGTATTTAGTAACTCCTTCGCCAAGAGGGTGTCTCTTACTTCGCTCCCACTTTAAATTGGCAGGAGCAAGCACATGACCACCAAGAATATCCTCTCAACATTATCTCTCAATGGACCATACGGGGAGGTAGAAAGAGTAATCAACCCAGAATCCTTTGATTTAAATCTGTCCACCTCTACCAATTTAATAACCTCCACTCAAGAAACGTCAGATTGGCCTTAAAAAATGACTAAAACTCTAGATCTAGAAGCTGATAATATCACTGAAGATCCTCTAGTTGAAATCCCCATTACCACGGTCAATGGTGAAACCAGAACATTGAAATTAAGTGCCTTACTAGACTTGCAACTTGTAGGTGACATCACTCAAGTATTAAAAGACAACATAAAAATGTTCGCATGGTCATATACTGACATGCCAGGACTAGACCCCCAAATAATCCAGCACAACATTATTCTTGATGAAAAAATTAAACCGGTGAAGCAAAAAGCAAGGAAGGTTAGACCCGAGGTTGCATTGGCCATCCGTGCTGAAATCACAAAGCTCTATCAAGCTGGTTTCATCCGAGCCATTGACTATTCCGATTGGGTATCAAACATTGTTGTAGTCCCCAAGAAGAATGGTAGTATACGCATATGCATTGACTTCCGTGATCTCAACACAGCCACTATAAAGGACAATTTCCTATTACCTAGCATTGATCAACTTATTGACACAACTACTGTACATGCACTATTATCCTTTATGGATGGATTTTTGGGATACAACCAAATAAGAATCAACCCTGAACATCAACTCAAAACAACTTTCATGACACCTTGGGGTACGTTTTGTTATACAATGATGCCATTTGGCCTTAAAAATGCAGGAGCTACATATCAACAAGCAATGACATACATATTTAGTGATTACATGCTCAATTTTCTCAATGATTATGTTGAGGATATCATGGTCAAATCTAAAATAACAAAATAGCATGCAAAAGATCTGGACTTAGTGCTTAAACGTTGTCTTAAATATGGCCGTAGACTCAATCCAAAGAAGTATGTATTTGGTGTCAAAACAAGCAAGATGCTTGGTTTCATAGTCTCTGAAACAAGAATATGAGTAGACCCTAATAAAGTTAAGGCAATAACTAATATGCAACCACCAAAGAACCTTACCGAATTATGTTGTCTTCAAGGTAGGCTACAATTCATTAGATGCTTTATTGAGAGGTTAACAGATAAGTTGAGAACTATGCAGCATCTATTATGAAAAAATGTGCATTTCCAATGGACCTAGCAATGTCAAGAAGCAGCCAAGAATATAAAGCAAGAACTGGCTCAACTACCAATAGTCTATCCCCCTCAAGGCGATAAACCCTTCTACATCTACCTTGCAACTTCTGATTCTTCCATCGCATCGATGATTTATTAAAAACGTCAAGATGGAGCCAAGATCCCTGTATATTATCTAAGCCACGCTTTAATTGCCTATGAACAATGATACAACGACATAGAGAAATCATGCCTTGCCCTTGTTTTCGCCTAGAAGAAATGGTGGCATTATCTCTTCCGCAATTAAGTTTACATTATTTGAAAAGATAACGTACTCCGAGCTATGACTAACAATATCTACGAGTTGAGTAGGATAGCTACATGTAAAGCAATGATTGTAGAGTTTGACTTACACTATGTTGCTTAATCTTCCACAAAAGGTCAAGAAATAGTCACAAAATTAGCTGTCTCACCAACACATGATTAAGCAATAGTCAACCCTAAATTCCCTAATGAGAATGTTAATAGTATAGACACCGTACCTGATAACTACGAGGCAATCCTCTATTTCGATGGAGCTTCAACCTCTCGAGGAGGGAGTGCTGCGGCCATTTTGACATACCCATCTGGAGAAATCCAGCCCTTCACCTACCGATTAACCTTTCATTGTACCAATAACATGGCAGAATACAAAGGTCTTCTTAGAGGTCTTCAAATAGCATTGACTTCGGGAATCTCACGTCTTGTAGTCTGAGGGGATTCACAATTAGTCATTAATCAAGTCACTGAGGATTACGCATGTAAGGCTCTTCATTTGCAACCATATTGTGATTTAACCAAACATTTGCTAAGACAACTAGTAGAAACTAATATGCAACATGTTCCTAGAAGCGAAAACACAATTGCCGATGCACTTGCAACACTAGCCTTAAACATGACACCCAAAATGTTCCATGTGTTGCCTACCTCTATAACAAGTTGTGCCAAACCTATAATTAACACTCTTGATGAAATGCCTTTAGCATCCATTAGCATAACACACGTGATAGAATGATACGATGATGTAAAAGAGTACCTTTTAAGAGGTGAACTTGCACAACACTTGACAAATGCTCACAAAGACGTTGTGTGGAAACATTCCTGGCAATATGCGTTAATCGGAGACACCTTGTGTCCCAAATCCTATGAAGGCATTTTGCTGATGTGCATTGGTGGTGTCGATGGTCAAACAATAGTAGAACAAGTTCACGAAGGACTTTGTGGATGGCACATAGCACCTAAAGCAATGGCAATGAAGATTAGGCGCTTAGGCTACTACTGGCCACACATGGAGTACGATTGCATCTCCAAGGTTAGAATGTGTGACATTTGCCAAAAGCATGGTAATCTAATACATGTGCCACCTAACGAACTGCATACAATGAAGATCACATAGCCATTCCAAAAATGGGGATTAGACTTAATTGGACCAATAACGCCATCATTCTCTGCAGGACATAGCTTCATTATTTCTGCAACTGAATATTTTACAAAGTGGGTGGAAGCTATTCCCTTTAGGAAGACTACATCAAAACACATTTGCACTTTCATAATAGAAGATATCGTGACTCGTTTTGGTATTCTAATGACCATTGTTACTGACAATGGGCCACAGTTCAGCAGTGCAGATACTAAAAGATTTTGTGAAAGCCTGGGTATTAAACATGCATTTTCATCATCTTACTACCCACAGAGCAATGGTCAAGTAGAGGCTACAAACAAAACTATCATCATGGTGCTCAAAAAGATGCTAAGTTAGAGTAAGAAACGATGGCATGAACAATTAGCCTATGCATTGTGGGCATATAGAACAACACATCAAACATCTACAGGTAAAACTCCATATAGTCTTGTATATAGATCTGAAGTTGTTTTACCTTTAGAATTACAGGTTCCCTCAATGTGGATAGCTCTTTTGGGCCTCCTCGATGAAAGTCAAAACAATGAGCTACGCATTGTTGACCTTGATTCAATAGAAGAAGAATGTGTGCGAACGCTTGATCAAATAGAATGGTACCAGAAACAACAGAGGCAAAGGCATAAACACGATCTCCATCAACGCTTGATCAAATAAGGAGATCTAGTTCTTAAGGCCACCCGTGAACATCCAGACAAATTCTCAGCCAACTGGGAAGGGCCTTACTTGGTCACCAAAGCATACAATAATGGAGCATTCAAACTTGCTGACATGGACAGGAACAAGTTTGCTAATCCCACAAATCATTTGTACCTGAAACGGTACTATGTTTGACAAACTTGAGCCACAGAAAAGTCCTGGCATCATGACTTAAAACTGATACCACAGAACAATCCTAGCATCATGACTTAAAATTGATACCACAGAACAGTCCTGACATCATGACTTAAAACTGATACCACAGAAAAGTCCTGGTATCATGACTTAAAACTGATACCATAGAACAGTCCTGGCATCATGACTTGAAACTGATACCACAGAACAATCCAGGCATCATGACTTGAAACTGATACAACAGAAAAGTCCTGGCATCATGACTTAAAATTGATACCACAGAAAAGTCTTGGCATCATGACTTAAAACTGATACCATAGAATAGTCTTGGCATGATGACTTAAAACTGATACCACAGAATAGTCTTGGCATCATAACTTAAAACTAATACCATAGAAAATTTCTAGCATCATGACTTAAAACTGATACCATAGAATAGTCCTAGCATCATGACTTAAAATGAATACCACATAACAGTCCTGGCATCACGAATTAAAACCGATACCACAGAATAGTCCTATTATCATGACTTAAAACTAATACCACAGAAAAATCCTGGCATCATGACTTAAAACTAATACCACAGAACAATCCTAGCATCATGACTTAAAATTGATACCACAGAAAAGTCTTGGCATCATGACTTAAAACTGATACCACAGAACAGTCCTAGCATCATGACTTAAAACTGATACCACAGAATGTCTTGGATTCATGACAATAAACCGACACCACAGAGCTCTGTCTGGTATGATGCTAAACTGCCACATCTATCTGCCATGACGTGAAACTAGCATCCAGAGTCCACTAAGACTATAAACTGGCAACATCATCAATGACCAGGCAAAAGTTGAAAAGATGTGTTGCTGCAATTAGCTATACATGTTCCACAAAGACTTGCTACATGATTTGTCTCATGGACCTAATGAAGTTGATGCTGTTCATGATTTTGTTTGCTTTGAAATTACACGCGGTGGCTCTATCTCCTTGTTTAAAGTGCTTAGTTAACCAATTTATTTGTGTTTTTCTTGTCTTCTTAGAGTTGTGTTTGCAGGATGACACGCCTGAGGCGTTCGTGCATAGATGCGCTTCATCATGACAACAAGGTATCACATTCTTCCTGACGCACGTAACTGGATTAATCGATCCATTCATAAGTACATTCCAAACTCCCAATATATCCCCTATTTCCATCATGCTCCCCTCAGCCTATTCAATTACACCCCCTTGATACATCCTACTCACCTCAAAACCGTTAATACACTATTGCACAATGTACTCCCTAAGCAGTTGCAATACAAAACACAGTACATGATGAATGATACAAAATGCAAGTGCTTGAACACGAGCATAGCACTAAAAGCAAGATCTTTCAAAAGGACCCAAAAGAAGAAAAGAAAATGTCAAAAAAGAAAAACAAAAAGAAGAAGAAAATACAAAACAAACAAAAAGAAAAGGAACAAAAAGGTTCAAATAGCGAAATACATGGAAAAGGTCTTCGTGATCTCGTTCCCATCATAAACAAAAGACTATTGGCTATTCTCATACAAGCCCCAGGCAAGAAGGGAATTGTCTTGGAAAAAAACTACATTTGTGTCTTAAGGAGACCATGTTGCACATCATCGTGTGGCTTTGGTTGTTTACAATAGACCCCATAAACACTCTTTAAGAGTCCCGTTTCTCCAAAGAATTCACCTCTTATGTCTTGGCTCTGAGTCTGCTGAATGTTGGCTATTGACATAGATCAAAGATATAACGCATTTGCATGAAAGCATTCCTCTCCCACAATCCCGATAGCAATCATAACCCTTGATCAACTCCTGACTTCCCCTGGTTAGAATCCCTTTCATCTTGAACCACATTCCCTCAATCTCATGTACTTTTGAAAATAGTGCAATGACATCTAGCTTAGGGTTGACGGTTAATGCTCGATACTTTATTGTTCATGGTCTTTTGCACTTCTTTGTCGATGCCTCTCGGGTGGATTCCTCCAGGCATCAACAAAGGGGGGCCAATGAAACACCACTAATTTCATCCTAGCACTTTGAAATGAAAACGACTCAAGCCCTCTTGAAGTTTTGGCAGGAAAAATTTGGCTAAGGCATGGAGCTCACACCCAGCTTGCCCAAGGCAACTTGCTCACCCTCAGCGTGAGCAACTTCAAACAATGTCAAGACTGAGTTAAAAATGATCTAATTTATAAGTTGTAAGTCATCCTCAAAGCACATCCTTGATAGCTTCAAGTCCCACCTTCAGAATGTCAGATTTTAGCTCAAAATTGCAAGTTTTTGTCACTCACACTGCAGGTCACACTACAGGTCATACTGCAGCGTGAGTCCAGCGTGACCAAGTTTTAGAGCCTTAAAACTGAGTCAAAATGATTTGATTTCAAGGGTGCAAGTCATCCTCAAGGCTCACTAGTGACAACTATGGGTCCCAGCCTTCAGAATGTCAAATTTCAGTTCAAAATTGTAGGTTTTTAGAAGATTTTTGTGGTCATGTCACAAGTCACGCTGCAAGTCATGCTGCAGCGTAAGTCCTGTGTGACCAACTCCAGGAGCTTCCAAACCGAGTCGAAACAATCTAACTTCTAGGGTGAAAATCATCCTCAGAGTTCATGGTTGACAACCTCCAGTCCCAACTTTAGAATTCCAAAATTTAGAATGTCAAATTTTAGCTCAAAATTGCAAGTTTTTCGGAAGTTTCTTGAAGTCAAGTTGTAGTGTGAGTCCGGCGTGACCTGCCATAAACAGCTCAAAATAGGTTATTTTCAACCTCAATTTCTGACTCTCAAGATCAACCACAGCCAGACAGTTGTTGCACTTAGGAATCAAGCTTCAAAGTCTAAACTTTGGTGAAAAATTTGCGAGTCTTTGCTCACCCACATTGAGGTCACACTACAGCGTGAGTGTGGCATGAGTGTAGCATGTGCATGCTCAAGTCACGCTAAGACAAAATCCACTCACGCTGGAAGTTCCTGTCAAGAAAAAACACTCCAAATGACCACGAAACCACTCGAATCAACATCCTATAGTAGTGAAGTTAGAAATCTAGAAGTGTCAAGTGAGCCAAAGCCAATTTCTCTTGTTGTATATCATCCTTTCAATGTAAATTTTCATTTGTGGGCTTGCTGAGCCCTCATGTTCTAAATTGTATGTGCTTCTATGGGCTTGAGTAAGCCACACGTTGTAAGATACAATGCACCTGGTCCAGAACGTAGCTTGCCCACACACATCCAACTCACATATAGCTATCTATTGGACACGTGTCACTTGATTTGCATTTCATCTCATATCCCAGTCGTTGATTCCATTCTCGAATTTCGCACTCGAGCCCGGCCCAGCCCTATAAATACCCTGTCAATTCACATGAACGAGGTTGGAAAATTTTGAGTTAAATGACATAGGAAACTCAAACCAGCAATCCTTGGGTGCTCGGCACACTCTAACTGATAGCATCCAAGCACTTTTGAAACACGTCACATCACATCACATCGCCCCAGGGCTTTTTGCTTAACCTGCCATCTACACTTGCAGCTACGCTTTGACCGGTGCAGATCTTTTCTATGCAATACAATACAGCTCATTTTGCTAGCCATTATACTATTTACTCTATTTTACATTCAGTTCATGTTTTGTTTAAGTTTTGGTTATGATATCAATTTAAGTTTACATTTTGCACGTGATGTTCTGTGTTTTAAAATATCAATTACGATAACCCCAGCATAAGCCATAGTTTACACTTGGGAAGTCTTTGGTTGATTTGCGTGCAGACCATCCAAGGCACTCTACCTTTGTTTACTTTTCCAGCTTGCCCTCAAGGCAAAGGCGGGGTCAGCTGTGTCTGCCCGACGATCTTTCGGTGTTTGTTTTCCTTCCAGTCTTACACTGATGATTTAGGTTAGCATAATTACTATTCCAAGAAAGCCATTGAAAGGAAGATAAAAAAAGACATATGAAAAATAATTAAATATAATTTAAAGAAACTACAAATCAACAAAAATTTAACTCTTCATTGAGCCAAATAATGAATAAAAACTTATGTAACCAATCATATTTTGTTGGGACAAAGCTAGAATGATGATGATGATGAAATATTCCTTTGGATTTATCTTTTGAGAAATTTTGCATGGTCTTTATTAAAGGACTTAAGATTTTTGTATATTTTTAAGGAGTAGTAAATTGAATCTAACTTGTAAGATTATAAGGATGAAGGTCACTATTTTTATGAGCATGCTACATATTAAAATTCTTGTATATGTTAATCATATTAATGTTTTTGAATTAGTAAAAACATAATGTGTTAATAAAAAAAGATTCAAAGTACAATGAGATTAGTGTTGAAATTTCATTGATAAACCAATATAAAATGATAAAATTTGTAATAAAACAATAATATAAATGTTTCAATATAATCTTATTTCAGAAAATAAAAATTATAATCATCTAGCAAGTGATAGGTGACTCAAGTGATTAGCTCATTATTTTGTTTTTGCAATAGGTTGCAAGTTAAGTTCTTCACATTTTGTTTCTAATTTTTTAGTTTAGCACATTTGGTCTTGGTTGATTTTTATATCTTAAGAAGTTCTTCAATTTGTTCTCTTATAGATTCAAAAGATGAAGTCCTAGCAAAGCATTTCAAAATTTAATCAAGTATTAAATTCAACCAATCCAAGTTTAAGCTACTGCAAGATCTTGGAATGATTTTGATATAATAGAATGTTGATTTTTAGCTTTCTAAACTCTATTTTGAATATGTACAATTATAGGGTAGTTATAAAAGATAAAATGAGGCATTATAATAAAAATAATATCTATTAACCATCATCCATCCTCTTGTTAGCAAATTATTGATAGTTAACAGATTTTTTGTATGTTGGTTCAAAGAATGTATGAACTTTAAGACTTAGATCCATTTTCTTCTAACTAATATCTACTTTATTAACTTAACCTATGCATAATATCATAAACCTTTGTAGTTTTATATTCATGTTTATTTTTCCATAACTAAGTAATGAACAAGGATTAAGTTGGTCCTATCAATGCATCAATGTTGATGTAGTAGCCACTAACACCTATATAAATGTGTCATCTATTGGATTTATGGCACCGTTTGGTGATTAATGTAGCGAAACTCGTACAATTTGATTTTATATAAGTTTAAAAATAATTAAGGAGTGTTTGTAGCGTAAATTTGATTTAATTTACGAAGTCTTATTTGAGTGATCTTATATCTAGACATAGTTTCATGATGCTAATAAGATTGAGATTAGTCCATCTACATTGTAGTAATTTTCCTTAGATTAAAATTTACATTTAATCAATTTATATTCTCATGCACATAGCTTAACTTTTACTTTTACATGCACTTAGTAAATAATTTACTTTCCATTGCACATCAGAACATGATGGAATGAGTGCGATCACTTCAAGTGTAACATATGTTCTTTTGGTAACCTATTAACATTAACACTTGGTTTTCCTATAAGGACTACATTTTTTAATTCTAGTAGTAAATATATTAGTTTAGGACATGTATGACAAGTAGGAATGAATACTAATTATCTTTGAATATACTAGACTTTTCTCATCATACATGGATTAATTAAATTGAACTTTAATATTTTAACATTTTAATAATATTATAATTATGGCTTGCTAACATTATTCATCATGTGCCTTAGTTGTAGTTAAACGATACGTACTAAAGATCACATAAGTATAATTGGAAAGACAATGACATGCGATCACATTTAATGATTTAAATACTTTAATGATCCAATCCACAAAATATGATCAAGTCATGCATGAATGCTTATGATTTGTATGGTTGGGCATAAGGGACACTCATTGGTCATCATTGGTGTTGTTGCTAGGAACTAGTACTAGTGATCTATATTAGTTTAAATCGTTTATGATTGTTATTGGAAATTTAAAGAGTTATCTCTTAAAAAGTATTATTATTTTATTAAGTCATGCATACTAATTTCAAGATGCCTTCTTCTAGCAAAGTTAATTCTTGACTTTCTAATAATTCCAAAAAGGAAAATAATAAAACAACAAGAAATAAATATGCAGTATCAAGTCAAAGTCATCTATTGGAATCCAAATCCTTATTAACCAAACTTCACTTTCATCCTAGACCAAGACAAAAAGATGAGATGGAGGAACCTAGAAGGAAACATTGTATTGTCATCTCATCATGTAGTCCCAATCAATGCTCATGGAAACATTAATGAAAGTTGGGTTGGAAGCTATTGAAGATGACTATAGAATGGTTGATGAAATGTCTAGATCCTATTAGCCTATTGAGGCTCAACTTTGAAAAGACCATTTCATGGAGATACTCGATGAAGTAGCAAAGGGCAAAGGGGATACTGTCCCATTGACTTATAGTCCAAAACGTAGGATATTAATTATCACTTAAGAAGATCTTATTGTCAAAATCCTACACTCTTCAATGCAGATGATAATCTATGGTTATGTTCAACCTTGGCAAGCACCAAGTAAAGGGGAGAACATGCCCCAACATAAGGAGGACTTCCAAGCCTAGGTCTTTCAATAATCCGCTTAGAGATAACCAAATGAATTAGGGCAAGAGAGAGCCAACATGGTTCTCGCAAGCTCATCTTTATTATCATCCTTAATGTCAAGCTTTGAAGAGGATGATCATAGACTAGAAGGAAGAGGCCAAGATAGACAACCTAGTAGGAATAATAGGAGAAATCAAAATAGGAATGGAGGCAAGAATGATGATCATGATCATGACATAGATAGAGACTATGGGCACAAACATGAAAGAAGGTACAATAGGAAATACAGAAGGGATCATGATTAGGATAGGGACCATGATAAATGATGATTTATGTTTTATTTGGCTTCAATATCAACCACCTGATATCGGATACGTGATATTCAGGCCCAAGAAGCGATGTTTGATATTCGATATCATGAGATGTGTGTTGGCCTATAAATATAGTGTTTGAGCACACGATTTGGGCATAAGGTTTTGTCATAGCATACTAGAGCTCTTACAGTTTCTTCTCTTCAGAGTTAGAATATTTTCCAAAGTTCCTGTAGCAAGAGTCATTGAGTGTCTAGATCTTTATTTGAGCACTATTGTACCTGAGTACCGTAGTGTGTGAGGCAATAAAGATGAGCTTTCTGATCAAACCTTGTAGCACCTTGGCTAGCTTAATTATTTTATTCATGCATTTAATGTTCTATGTAGTTTCATTTATTGTTTTTAGTAATTAAGCTAAAGTAAGCTAGCTAAATTAAATAGTAGTTAATTAAGCACATAAGTACGACTGCTTCGAGCATGTGTATGACACTTAATAATCCCAACAATGCTAACATTTGGTAACCTAGCAGTGTTAGATGTGTTTAGGATGTGCACAGAAAGTGAGACTTGATACTTATGTTAGGATAGTTAGTTATTAATTAGCAATTAGATTAGTTAAATTGATTTATAAATTGAGTTTCAACTTGTTTTTAATTGTAGATGAATAAAATATAAAATAATAAAAATCATGTGCCTCAATTAAACTTAACCATACAATTAAGCTCCACGAGTGTAGTTGAGAAGACAACGATAATCACAATTAGATTTCACGTTCTAGAATCAGTGTACTTAACATTTGTGGAATTTGATTAGATCACGTGTGAACACTTGTGATTCATATAGTTGGATGTAGGGGTACCTCACATCTCATCATTGGCACCGTTGCTGAAGACCTTTTGTTTGTCACATGGACTATCTAGGATTTAGTGAAAATTATTTACCATCATTGTAACAAATGTTGTCTTGGCCTAGTGGCCTAAGTATTATATTAGCATATCAAAGTGGATAGGAATAAATTTGAGGAAATAACATACCCCAAGAACACAAAGGGTGCTTTATTGCCCAAGTAACTAAAGAAAGAGTCACAATTGTTAGAGAAGAGAGCAAACATCTGCAGCTAATAGACGAAAGAAATGTAGCAAAACAATTAAATAAAAAAAGTGGATCCTAAGTTCTACCAAAGGCCAAATAAAATGGGGAAAGAAAAGAAAAAAGTCTTGTTTCTTCTTCATCGGTGATGAAGAAAAGCCATAATAAGAGAGAGCAAAGGGAAAATGAGAATCCCTGCAACAGTGGGCAGAAATATAGAAGCAGATCTAGTCTCCATTGATGGGCTTGGTGCTGGGGCTGATTCTCTGAATTTCTATGCTAAAACTCCTCCCATCATCATTATTTCAAACCATAAACGTTGCCAAAGCTGTGTTCTTTGTTGCCATTTTAGACTCTGAAAATTTTGAAAGTTCTAGATAAATGCAAACAAGAATGCTCAAATAAATCAGACAAAAATTAATTGAAAGACCTAAGCACATATATCAGTTGTATGGCCAATTTATTTTTCAGGATTTTTAGGTGGATGAGGGTCTTTATAGCACAAAACAGCATAGAAAATCAGAAAAAGCTTGAGTGTGAACGTACATGCGCTACCAGAGTTTCCCTACGGTCTAGGCCTAGATGAGAACCAACAACTTCAGTGTGAGTAGGGCTAATCTTGATATTAGTCCAATCAATATAATGGTGTAGAGTTTTCCAAGCTCTTCAAATGCTTTTGAAAACATGAGATCTAAGAATAATGATAGTGTGGGGGTAAAGAATCCAATTAACAACATAGATACATTTCCTAAAGGGCTTATTTTTAGGAAACACATGATGAAGTATTAATTGGAGGAGAGTCCCAATAATATCTGGGGCATCTAGATGTTGGACCAACCACTTAGCAACTAAGGTAATCCCCTACTTAAAAGGGTTCAAAAGATCTAAGCCATCTTTATTCTTAGGGAGAGTATTCTAGGTGACCTGATGGAAGCCTTTCTGAGAATCTTTAGAGGACCAGATGAAGTTATGAAATAATCATTCAAGTTTCTAATAAGCAACTTGGGAGGGAGCCCAACATGAAGAGTAATACACATGGGTAGACACACATATGAACTTACATACGAGGTACTTACCTGCTAGAGCGAGGGGTTTAGTCTTCCATTTATCAAGTTTATTTTGAATTCGATAAATAACCTACTCCCAAAGAACAAAGGTTGAACCTCTAAAATGAAAGGGAATTTCTAGAATCTTGATGATGTTTTGATCTTGAAGCAGCTTCCAATTTCACATGACTATAATTTTTTGTAGAGATGCTCAATCACTTTTAGTATTAGTGGCATCAACATCAACATCTCTTTTTGGTGATGTGGAAGGGTTTCTAGTCAGATGTTGATCTCCATGCAGATATGAAGTTGAAAAGTATCCTCCTTGTTGGTGATAATTCTAAAAAAAGGATTGCATTGGTAAAATTCTAATGACATAGGATATTGGTGATGTTGGCAGAAATGTTCTAGTATTTCATATTTTGTCACTGTCAAAACATCTTGATACCATGAAAGTTGCCATGGAGCTTCATAGTCGAGTCGTTGGCTGAAACTGGTTGTCAAGAGATATGTTGGCAATTTATGCCAAAAAGCATGCCATGCTTGCGATTGGAGAGAACCAAAAAACAAGAAATATCCACGTTCTTCCTTGCTAATATGCTAATGTAAATTTATTGAAAATGAAGCATCAAAATATTTTGGTTTATGGCTGTAACAGGACCACCATGACCAAAATTCAGTATCAAGGTTTCTTTGAGGCATTGGGAGATTCATGGTTATGTGGTATATGTGGCAATTGGTAGGTTGGTAAAGAGGCCAATGAATAATACCATTAGGGTATAATACATCAAAATCTAAATTATCCACAATCACATTCGTAAACAAAGGTAATTTGGCTATAATGTCTTCATTAGGAAGTGGATTTGGGTCAGGACACACATATATAGTTCTTGACACATTTAAGGCTGATGGGTTTGTACATTGGATAACATTGACAAATAGATCCCATTCATTTTTAGGGTTTGGTAACGGGTTTCTTCCTCAAAGGTTAAAAACGGATGATACATAGTACAATTACGTAGTCTGCGACTAGAGCATAGTTCCTATACTTTGCGTACTAATAGATCTGTACACAGAAAACAAGAGATTAATATTAATATTCTCTAGTTAGAAAATCTTCTAGAGTGTTTTTACAGCCATCAATATACTGGCTTTTAAAATCAAAATTTGCCAAAAATAAAGACCAACATATTAAACGAGTATAAGAAACTTTATTTAAATTCTTTACTTGGAGGTATTTGTCAAAGTTCTTAAGATCAACTTCTAATAATGAACTTTTCATCTTGAAGAAAAAGAAAAAAAATTTCAAAATACCTCTTATAATGGCTAGTAATTCTTTATGTGTGCTATGGTAATTTTGTTTTGTGTGGTTAAACTTACCACTTGCATATCGACATAAGTAAATCACTCCATTGAGGTTTTCTTTTAAAACAGCACCCTAGAATTGATCTGAAGCATCTGTTTCGACAATTAACATACCTGTTGTTGGAAGTCATAAATAAGGCAATTTTTTACATTGCTCTTTTAATTTGATAATGACTTTTGTAGGTTGTGTAGACCATGGACCTGCATTTTTGGTTAGCTGTTGATTTAACAATTTCCTATCCTTGGCTAAATCTTTATAAAACCCAAATAAATAATTAAGACATCCAAGGAACCTTTGGAGTTGTTGTTTTTCTTTAATTTCATTAGGAAATTTTGCAATTTCCTTTAAGATGTGACCCTGCAACGTGATTTGTCCATTGACAATTTGTAACCCTAAGAAATTGACTTGTTTGACTTCAATTTGTATTTTCTTCTCTGATGACGATAATACTAATCCATTTTTATCTACAACATCTACAAATATTTCTAAATGTTTTAAATGTTCAGTTATATTTTTGGATAATATTAAAATATCATTAATATAAACTAAAATAAACGGATATGGAGAAAAAATCTTGTTGATATGGCTCTAGAATATTGATGGAGCAGTCTTTATCCCAAAAGGTAACTTTGTCCATTCATAGAGGCCTTGTGGCACGGTAAAGGTAGTTTTCTAGCAATCTTCTGGGTAAATCTATATATGCCAAAATCTTGATATTAGATCAAATTTTGAATAAATATGCATATGATCGAGGCATTGGAAAAGATCATACTTATTGGGAATAGTATTTTGCAAAAGCTTTATGACTTGATTTAATGGTTTGTAATTAACAAAAGTATCTTTTTCCTGCAAACTAATTTGGCACCTTTGTTGACATAAAACACCACACAAGCAAACGTGCTAGTACTATGCCGGATTAATCCTTTTTGTAATAACTGTGCTATTACTTCCTCAAATTCTTAGCATAATTCAGGATTCATTCCTATATGATGGGCTTTTTAAGGTAACACCATCTAATAGGTCGATGTGATAACAGTGTTGTTTCTTATGTCTAAACACTATGGGGTCATCACTGACAAATGTTAACAATTTTTTTTTATTTGTTGAAGATCCAGATGGCACGTTTGAATCTAGTTTACTACCCATTGTGTTTTCTAATTTTGTTTTGGCCTTTCCATATTAAATCCCACAATTGGATTCCTTATCCTTTTTCAAAAAATTGATCTAAATATATATGTTTAGCACCTATGATAAGTCTAGGAAATTGACTAAGATTATCCATACCTACAATCATGTCATAACTTAACATGAACTGTAAGAAAGTAAATGGTATTTATAGGAGATAAGATTGGAATTTGGGCTTCTTCTGTAATAGACCAATTTACCATATCAAAGGTAATAATAAGCTTTGGTCTTGGTTTCCATAAAAATGCTAGTATGAGTCTTTTTTTTTGCAAGGGTTATCTTAGCACCTGTGTCTATAAGCACATCAACAAGATAAGATTGATATCCTGGTAATTTAATTGTTAGTGTACACATTGGTACTAGTACTTGACCTTTTGTATTTTGATGGATATAAATAGGATTTGCTTTCTTCATCTCATACTCATACATTATATGTTGTTCACTTTCCTCTTCCATATGGAGGTCTTCTACTTCTTTGGTGGCCCAAGCAATGAATTGCTCTAATTGTTTTATGCTCATTTTACACCATATTGATCAATTTAATCCTTCAACAATTGGATGTTGTTGAATGTTTGAGTAATGGATTTTCTTTTCTAGGGCTAATTCTTCTTCTAAGGCTTTTAATTATTTTGACTTTGTTGGTTCAGGTTGGGAATCTAAATTAGGAGCCTTATTTGTCATCATTTATTTATAATGTCTTTTTTCATCTTTTTCTATTTTAATTGGTTTTCTAATAGTAAATATTTACTTAAATTATCTATGGAAGTAGTAGCTAATTTCTTTCTTAATCTTTTTATGTATTTTTCTAGGTTTTCTACATATAATCTTTCTTGATGGAGAATATCTAATGATCTGGATGAGGACAATCCAATTTAATTCATGTGACAATAGTATACACAATCAGAATCATCAATGTTGGCATCATTCGAAGGCAAAGGCACATCCACACTCCCCTTGGTAGAGAAATGAGCTTCTAGATCCAAAGACAGATCAGGTGGAGTAGGACCATAGTTTGGAGATGATACATAAAGCCAATTAGTGTCCTGACTTTTTATCTACGTGTACTTCGTGAGATCTTGTATCTGCAGGTCCTGACTTTTTATTTCTACTTGGTGGGCGAAAGTATAAGTATCCAATATGGCCTACCAATTAGTGTTCTGAGCATTGAGAGTGTTGATATGGGCTTTGGCCATATGGATTTCTTTCTTAATAACCTACTTGTACATCCCCACCTGATCTCTAAAATGCTCCTTGAGCTTCTCATGTCTCTTGGCCTCATTCTACCACACGCTTATTTTAATCACCGTCTTCTAATGGATTGCGCATACCTCCTCCATTGAGAGGGTTCTATTTTCTTTGGCCAAGCAATTCATTTCTTGGTTGACCCTTATTAATTATTCTCGCAATTGCTGAAAATTTTCCTTCAGAACATTCTTCTAGTTTTCTACTGTGGTCAACCAAAGATTTTCGGTAGCGAGGTGTTTATTCTCTTCTTGTAAGGCCTTGAGTGCTTTGGGATGTGCATATGTTTGAGCTTGTGCCTTGGAAGCATCCCAATTAGCATTCTCTTTTTCCTTCACCAATCTTTTATTCTCTTCTAGAAATTTAGTTAGCTAATCTATCCGAAAGGACTCTAGTTAATCTATAGGGATGAATTGGAATGGATCCTACTATGCAGCTTGTAGGGTGATGAACTTCTCTTGGAGTCTTTTCAACTCCTCCTCTGCATATTTGGCCCTGACTTCTACCATGACTAGCTTTCCTTTTGTAGAGATGAGGTCTAACTATGTTGCTATGACATCTTGAGGGATGTCAAACAAGGATGTCATCACTTGTCCTATTTGCAACAATCGGTCCAAAACATCTTCATGATCTCTAGGAGTTATTGAGGGACCAGCCAGGACTTGGGCATCGCATGCTTCTATAAAATCTACCGGTGGCACAACAGAGACATTAAATGATTCTTTGATATGATCTACAACCACTTTTGTTGCTTCTACTGCATCATGGTGCTGGATGACCACTACTGTGGCACCTTCACTAATTTCTAATTGTGCTTGAAAAGATGCAGTGCTTTTAGAGATATGTTGTGACCAGTGTGATTTCCCTCCTCTTGTTTGGATGGATACCTCACCCTGTGCGTGATCAATTGAGATTGTGTGTTGTATGGCATCATCAATGACCTTGAAGATATTTTCTTCATCACGACTTCCCCAATTGATTGATTCAGCGATGGCCTTGAGATGGCTCATCAGTGGTCGATAGTCCTACGACGGTAGTGGCAGTTGGTCTTATTGGCTTGTGGGTTGTGTGCTAGGCCCTGCTTCCTATTGTTGACTAGGCCTTGTGTCCAGAAGTTGGCTAGGCTATGTAGTTTGAGGTGCAGTGGGTCCCACCGTCTGTTCTTGCTTAGGCTCTAGTGTCTCGCTAGAATTTTTCCTAGGGGCTGGTGGCTTCAATAATTCAAAAAATAAGGTATTTTGAGCCTTTCTAGGGACATCATTGGTATACCTTAGAATCCTAGCATGTCGACACAGCTTCCTGATTAGGCAAGGAAAAGGCAATGCGAACTTCCTTGTTTTACATTCTTCAAACTACCTTAAAATTTCTGTGAGATATAGATGGGGTAGGTTGGCATCAACCTTTCCCATCAAGATGGCACTTCCTCTAGCCACATAGGTGCAAATTCTATTCAATCCTTTTGTTAGGAAAATGTGATATGTGCCAATTTCAATATAGATCCTCTCTTCAAGTGTGAGCTCTCCATATGTTTTATCCTCCTTACTATACATCCTTTTCAACCATATTTTTCTCGTATTTGCATCACAAAGTGAGTGGACAGGTGAGCAACCTTGGGTCCTATGTTCAGAAGGTTCAACACTTCCAAAATGGCTTTGGCAGAGAAATTAACAAAAATTCCACTAATATCAATGGCGGTGCTTTTTTTCTTGTTCTACTAAAATTGGTATGTCTTCCCTAGGTACTAATCACCACTCCTAGAGAGAATAGGCCATAGTGGAGACACTTTAAGTTGGTCTTTGATTGCCTCAGGGGCAACTTCAGTAAAAGGTCCAAAATTAAGTTCCACAATCATAGTTGCTGACGTGGACCTTTCACGAATTACTTGAACACATTTTGGAGACAACATGAGATGTTGTCCCTATTTAGGTGCCCTACCTTCTCCACCTTTGACATGCCCCAATTGTGCAATAATAGGAGGTTCTTGATGAATGCTGAATGATTGTGCCTCCTACTCTACATGTTCTTCGGAAGGCACTTGGCCTTTGCCTCTCCTTGGCCATTTGGATGCACCCTGAGAGGGTCCTCCTTGTTGTCCTTGTTTAGGGGCCATCTGCAATCACACGAGACTAACTATTAGTAAGGCTATTTACAAAATTTGATTTATACCTTACTCCTTACCCTTAATGGATTCATTTCTTGTCTAGTGTGATTCAGAGTTAGAAATTTCATGAAAATTCTCCTAAAAGTTTTGATATTAGGCCCAATTTGATTAGGTGACTCCAAAACATAATTTTCATAGTTTGGGTGAAGAAATAAAATTAATTTGGCAAATTTTTTTAGCATTTTTAAGGTCACTTACCCTTTATGATATCCTTCAAGCAACGATGAATTTCGAAAAAACTACATGCAACTTAAAGCATACCCTTCCCCCATGACTAAGCTAAACACTCCAGGTTTAAGTAGGTTCGATCGGAACAAGAATTGGAGGATTAATGAGAAAAATATTGATGTTTGAATGATAGGTGCGCAAGCTTGAAAATTCATGGAGGAAAATTGCAACAACTCCCCTTGCATTAATAGTGAAAAATGATGTTGACATGTGTAGGGAGGTCCATATATATAGTTTTTGTGGATGCGATATCGCATATCCGCTAGCGCAGACTTGATAGCACATTGGACCTGATACCGAGTACCTGATATTGTGTCCCTTTTGAAATAGGATGCTTGGAAAAATTGATAAATTTTCAAATTTCCAAAGCAAAAATGAAGGATTTAAGGTTAATTTGAAAGATCTAGGATAACGTTGAAGAAACCTAAAGGCACCAGAAGTGTAATGAAGTGGAATTTTAAATGAAGTTTTTGAATGGAGGGAGAAAAAAGGACATGTAGTAGTACACCAAAATGTTTGAATTAAAATGATGATAAAGGAAAGGATAACTTTAGCAATGCAGTACTTGAAGGGTATAAGATGATGTGGTGATGTGCAATGAGCACAAATTACAAAAGTTACGCAAGTGGATCCTCCCCAAAGCAGGTTCCTATCTATCATGCCCTTACATAACTACACCTTAAAATGTCCATAGGCACTAAAAGGGTTAAATGCAATCCACATCAATGCAACAAAACACACACATGTAAATACCACCGCAATGAGGTATGAGTTCTATGCTACACAAGACATAAGTAAAAAATACATGAACAATGGGATGAGACAAATTGTAGAAGGGATTGTAGAGCTTGAGATGTGAGGTAACTAACTCTGGGCACAATGAATCCTAAATGTAGGGCGTGATTAATGTATCATTAGCCCATCGCTCCAAAATCAGGACCAAGTCCATTCCTCTGATTAGAAACATTATATCATCTAATGATGGAAAACCATAAGAGCACCATGATAGCAAGGCATACAATCACTTGGTGTTTTGTCCAAGGGAGTAGTATTTTAAGTTTTTTCTATGGCATGTTCTTCTTTGATCTTTTCTTTCCTCATTTTCTTTTCTTCTTATAGCTGCTTTGGCACTTTGTCCTTTCCAACAGTGAACTAAAGAAGCCATAAACCTTTAGGCATGGGTGCATGTTTTTCTAGTGGGACCCCTAGAACAACATTGAGGTTCTTTATTGAGTGCCTTTATTATTCTTACTTCCATTTTTGTTAGATCTATAAGGATTTTAGTACAACCAGGCTGCATGATAGCACCTATAGATGTCACCAAAGAGAATCCACAAGTCCCCTTGATGTCACACCCTAGCCATTCCCTCTTAGTCCATTATTCTTTGGGCATAATAAGTACAAAATTACTTTAAGTTTTAATGATGACAAGAATATCATCATACCTAGAGTAGAACCTCTTATTAATAGAATGGGTGGGTTGATGTTGTGGGCTCACTGTTTAAATAATTAGTCACCTAAGACTTGATAACATAGAACAACACGTCAACCGACAAGTCACATGAGTACTTTATTCATCGATGAGATTACCCTTGAAAAGATAAAACAACAAATTGAAAATGAAAAATTGGAAAACAAAAAATTGTAAAATCAAAGAAAAGAAAAAACATTTACTAATTCTACTTATTAGAATGAAGGATATCCCTTGTGAATAAACTTTTGAGGATGGCTAGAATTAATAAATGGAAAATGCAAATCCATGCATGTTGGAAATATTGGAGTCTTGTCATAGCCAAACCACTAGGTGTCTTGTGATGTGGTGGCGGGAATGTAGCCAAAATGGGGTTCACAAACTTGATTAAAGTAGACATAGTGGGGCAGATTATAAGATGTGGTCATGTGATAAGGAGTTGACCCACTATGGCACTTATGATTGTAATATGGTATGTAAGGATTGATATGTTTCCCTACATGGTTATATTTATTGGGCTACATGATTGTTGGAGTGTTGATTAGTGGCTTGGATAAGGTAATAGGAGACGTTGAGTTTGAGGAGGAAGATACCTCACAACGCTGGACCTGTGCTGAGTTGGAGGATGTAGTGGTTTTGGAACTGTGTTGTCTCTTTCTACAATCATGCTTAAAGAAAGGATGCTTTTGACATTGTGGAGGACCTCCACTACTATTGATAGTAGCAGCACAAGTAACATTTGTGGATTGATGTTGTGGTGTAAAACTTTTTGACACAATTGGTGATGATGTAGAAGGAGATGAAGGATGAGAATATTAAGGGCAAGCAAAAGTGTAAGGAACATGAGGTGGTGATCTTGTTGGAGAGGACATGGATTGATAGTACTCAGGAGAATGATAATGATGTAGTGAAATAGAGGATGTTAATCCAATTGGGGAAACAAGATGCTAAACATAATAAGCACTTAGGTTCGAATAGTATGAAGGGTGTGACTAGTTTGATGGTGGCTTCCCCCATGACTGGGGGTTTTTCCACTACGGTTGAACACGGTATTTTTGTACAAAATCTAGATGTAACATTCCTCCCAAACACTCATGTAAATGTGACAAGATTGGGCATTGGCCTTTGGGGTGATCGTACAAGCAAACGTCACATTGATACATATGATTTGTAGTTGAGCTCCTATCCTTATTTTCTTCAACCCTTCTTTCCAATTATCGAGTGGTGTTCTTTCCTGTTTCTCGGTTTGGCATTCTCTGTTTGTCCTATTTGTCAGAGTGGTCATGCATGGTTCCACCTCTAATAATGTTTTCATATTCTCCACATTTCTCATGTGTCCATTCTATTATCTTATTGATCTTTGTCTCAATTTCATCTAGTGATTGTAGTATTGGCAAAGATGGAGATTCCACCTCCTTGGGGTGAGTTGATTTCTCCTCTTCATGATCATGGACCTTTGCTATTTTGAGATTTTGTTGCTATTCAGAGCTTTCAACATTCTCCCATTTAGATATTTCTCCTTCTTGCTACTCACTTAATAAGCTCTTAGAATTGATGGGTTCGTAGCTCATATAGTTGACTTGTGGCATACATCCCTAGGGTCTCCCTTGTTTCATTATGAAGCCCATCCATGATGTGATACATTAGCCTTTCCTCAAAGAACCCATGGCCTGGGCAATTTTTTAACAACCAATAATATTTTCTAAGGCCATGTCCAAGGGTTCATGTTGCCCTTGTTTCTACTCTTGGATTTGTCTCCTCAAGGCTAACACTCTTGCATAGGTCTAATATCTTTTAGTGAAGAGTTTTACCATTGTCGACCAAGGGCGAATTAATTTCAGGTTTAAAGGCCTGTACCATACTTTTGCTTAGCCAACGAGTGTCATATGAAAGAGCTTAAGTTTTTTCCATCCATTATCAATATTGTTCCATGCATAGGCATCATAGAAGGCTTGTAAATGATGTTGTGGATCTAAATCATAGCCTCCTGAAAACTTAGGAAAGTTGTTTAAGTCAAGCCTGGGTAAATGACTTTCCTTATGATGTCTACGGGGTATTTGAATAGCCTCTTGTATATGCATTAGGCTCTTAGTGGCCAATAAGGATTCATCGTCACTAGGTAGGTTATGAATTGGTGAGTTGGGATGATGTTGTCTTTGTTCATGTTGGTGTTCTTGGCTTTGCCCATGGATTCGATTTCTATTTCAACGTCGACCCCTTGAGAAATGGTCATTCGTGTCCTACCCTGACATTGAAAGTGCAGAGGAAGAGAAAGGATCGGAAGACTCGTCATGACTTTTGTAAGTCTCCAAATCATCCTTGGATAAATTCTTGTTAACTATTGAGAAGGTCCTAGGCCTTATGGGCCCCCTTGTTCTATGAGATGTCCCATCCTCACTAGCGGTGTCAGAGTTGGATGATGAGAGTCCTTGAGTATCGTTGGGGTGTCCATGAACATACGAAACTCCTGCATAAGATTGAGTACTCCAAACTTTGTCTTCATCATAAATTTCATTGGTTCTTCAATGAATTGCCTCACTAGTTGTTGTGTTATCATAGTCTTGTAAAAGAGACATTATTGTGAATTGTGTGTGACTTATTTGCAATTACTTTCTTTCTAGAAGATCTATCGTTAATACTTTATTACAGCAATCTTGTATGATATAACTAATCTAGATAACTAGCACCATCCCTGGCAATGACGCTAATGATGAGTAACTAGGTACCCATACACTCAACAATACGAATAAGAGCGTTTACGCATGATTCAGTTGAACTCCGCAGACGGACTAGTTGTGGCATCTAGATAGTTACACATTGATCGCAGTTCATTGTCTTCCCACCTAGAATAATATTTACTTTGTCATGTATGGTTTAGTCCAGAGTGAGGTGAATGATGGGATCCTAAACTAGTGCTACTCCTAGAGACGATGGGGAACAATTTTAATTACGCTAATGAACAATGGAAAATGAAATCTATGTTAACCTAAGTGCGATGAGCATTCGTACGCATCTTGGACCTCGTGTACTACTTCTGGGATTACCAAGCACTCATTACTTCTGCACTACTAGATACGCTACTGGGTTACCAAGTAGTTACACTTAAATGTTTGTGATTAAGTCGTACTCATTTTGCGTTAACAATAGGAAGTGTAAATGACAATAAAGGAAATATTAACTAAAAAGACAACAATAAATAACTAACAATTAAAGTAATTAAAAGCTAAGTGAATCCTGCAATTATGGAGTAATCTTAATCTTTATTGTTGATCGTGTGCGTGTCCAAGTACATCACACTCGAACAAAGGTTCTATACAATTACAATCATCACACTGTAGGCATGCACTTGGAAAGAAATTGAAAACTAACTGAAAACTGACAAAACAACTCTACTCTAAGACTTAACAACTCCCTCTCTTCCTATGCGCTCGAATGCTATATTTATAGGCCTACACAAAAATCACGATATTGTGTATTCGATATCATTATCCAGGCTGCAATATTGTGTACCCGATATCGAGGTTCCAATATTGGGGCCTAGCAAACCACGATTCATCAGTTACCTTTGATATGGTAAATCAGTATATTACAGAAGAAGCCAAAATTCCAATCTTATCTCCTATAAATACCATTTACTTTCTTACAATTTATGCATTAGATTGGTTAAGTTGTGACATGATTGTAGGTATGGATAATCTTAGTCAATTTGCTAGACTTAGCATAGACGTTAAACATATATATTTAGATCAATTTTTATATAAAAGGATAAGGAATCCAATTGTAAGATTTAATATGGAAAGGCCAAAACAAAATCAGAAAACACAATGGGTAGTAAACCAGATTCAAATGCATCATCTAGATCTTCAACATATAAAACAAAAATTGTTAACATTAGCCAATGATGACCCCACAATGTTTAGACATAAGAAACAACACTGGTGTCACATCGACCTATTAGATCGCATTACCTTAAAAGCCAAAGCCCATCATATAGGCATGAATCCTGAATTATGCTAAGAATGTGAGGAAGAAATAACACAGTTATTACAAAAAGGATTAATCTGGCATAGTACTAACATGTTTGCTCGTGTGGCGTTTTACATCAACAAAAGTGTTGAATTAGTTCGAGGAAAAAAGAGACTTGTTGTTAATTACAAACCATTAAATCGAGTTATAAAGCCTATGCAACATCCTATTTCCAATAACAATGATCTTTTCCAACACTTCCATCATATGCATATTTATTCAAAATTTGATCTAAAATCAGGATTTTGGCAGATACAGATTTACCCAAAAGATTGCTAGAAAATTGCCTTTACTGTGCCACAAGGCCTCTACGAATGGACAGTGTTACCTTTTGGGATAAAGACTGCTCCATCAATATTCCAAAGCCATATTGACAAGATTTTCTCTGCATATCCTTTTATTTAAGTTTATATTGATGATATTTTAATATTATCCAAAAATGTAATCGAACATTTAAAACATTTAGAAATATTTGCAAATGTTGTAGATAAAAATGGATTAGTAGTATCGCTATCAGAGAAGAAAATGCAAATTGGAGTCGAACAAGTCAATTTCTTAGGGTTACAAATTGTCAATGGACAAATCACCTTGCAGGATCACATCTTAAAGGAAATTGCAAAATTTCCTGATGAAATCAAAGAAAAATAACTCCAAAGGTTCCTTGAATGTCTTAATTATTTATTTGGGTTTTATAAAGATTTAGCCCAGGATAGGAAATTGTTAAATGAACAGCTAACCAACAATGCAGGTTCATGGTCTACACAACATATAGAAATTGTTATCAGATTAAAAGAATAATGTAAAAAATTGCCTTATTTACAACTTCCAACAACAGGTATGTTGATTGTGGAAACAGATGCTTCATATCAATTCTAGGATGCTGTTTTAAAAGAAGACCTCAATGGAGTGATTTACTTATGCCAATATGCAAGTGGTAAGTTTAACCAAGTAGAACAAAATTACCATAGCACACATAAAGAATTACTAGCCATTATAAGAGGTATAGAAAAATTTCATCTTTTTTTGCAAGATAAAAAGTTCATTGTCAGAAGTGATCTTAAGCACTTTGACAAATACCTCTAGGTAAAGAATTTAAATAAAGTTGTTTATACTCATTTAATATGTTGGTTTTTATTTTTGGAAAATTTTGATTTTGAAAGCCAGTATATTGATGGCAGTGAAAATGATTTAGTAAGTTTTTTGACTAGAGGATATGAATATTAATCTCTTATTTTTTGTGTACATATTAGTAGACGAAGGATGGGAACTACACTCTAGTCGCAAACTACGTAATTGTATTATGTATAATTCGTTTTTAACCTTTGAGGAGGAAATCCATTACCAAACCTTTCATAAACATAAATGTGATCTATTTGTCAATATTATCCAATGTACAAACCCATCAACCTTAAATGTGTCAAGAACTATATATATGTGTGTCCTGACCCAAATCCACTTCCTAATGAAGACATTACAGCCAAATTACCTTTGTTTACCAATGTGATTGTGGATAATTTAGATTTTGATGTATTATACCCTAATGGTATTATTTATTGGCCTCTTTACCAACCTGCCAATTGCCACGTATACCACATAACCATGAATCTCCCAATGCTTCAAAAGAAACCCTGATACTGAATTTTGGTCATGGTGGTCCCGTTACGGCCATAAACCAAAATATTTTGATGCTTCATTTCCAATGAATTTACGTCAGTGTATTAACATGGAAGAACATGGAGATTTCTTGTTTTTTGGTTCCCTCCAATCACAGGCATGGCATGGCTTCCAGGATAAATTGCCAACAACCAGTTTCAGTCAACGACCCAACTATGAAGCTCCATGGCAACTTGCATGGTATCAAGATGTCTTGAGGGTGACAAAAGATGAAATATTGGAACATTGCCGCCAACATCACTCATATCCTATGTCATTAGAATTGTACCCATGCAATCCTCTTTTTTAGAATTACTGCCAACTTTCAGCTTCATATCTACATGGAGATCAACATTCGGCTAGCAGCCCTTCCACATCACCAAAAAGAGATGCTGATGCCATTGATACTGAAAGTGACTGAGCATCTCTATAATGCTTTACTTTTACTGTAAACTGTCCATGTGTAAAAGAATAATGGTCTGCGTCATATTAGTCGATAGTGATGTGTGAGTCATCCAACACTTTGGACATTCCAGAGTGTTCATGGAAGTCGGTCAGTCCTTTATATAAGTCTGTTGTATGCAAACCTCAGAGGCAACAAGTGGAGAAATCTCTAGTAGCAGCTCGTACTGCTCTAGAAAGCATTCTTGCTTAAGCATTCCTTAGGTCCCTACTTTGTAACAATTTCCTTATGCAATAAAGCTGTGTGTGTTTGGCAAAAGAATTTTCATGTTTCCGTTGAGTGATTCTGAGAGTGGTATTGAAGCCATAGAACAACATCATTAGTAGCTAAAAGAAATTCAGAAATTCTACGGAAGTAAGGGAACCTATCACTTGTAAAGAGTCCACCATGATGTCGATGTCGTGGATGCCCTCTACTGCCTCTCCCCTCTACTGCCTCTCTGCTACACGTCTTACACTGCCTGTCCTTCAGCTTCTATTACGTGTCATATACTATTCGGGGATACGTAGCAGCAACATGATCCTTGAATAGAGTAGTGGTGTTTCAAAAGATCACAGTGCTAACGGGTTCCTTACATGCAGAATTCTCCACTCTAAATCTCCACTCTAAATTTGTTTCTGCCATGAACAGACTATTCTGAACAAGAAAAAAAGAGTCATCAAGCTGTTGTTGAGGTGAAGAGAGGTAGACCCTAGTGAAAACTTTGATCAGAAAAAAAGAGTCATCAAGCTGTTGTTGAGGTGAAGAGAGGTAGACCCTAGTGAAAACTTTGATGACCGAGAAAGTTAGTTGCGCTGATGAATAGGTAAGGGGTAAGAGGACACTAGTTGGAGATATAGGTAGGATTCGTGGATTTAAGGAAGAGATAAATAATCCCTTGAATAGATTGGGCCCAAGGGAACTAGTAATGATAGCCTCTCTAATGAAGTGTAAAAGATCATTCCCCACCAAATCTCAATGAGTTTGAAAAAATTCAATCCAAAAACCATCATGACCAGGAGCCTTTCCATGACTCAACTTAGAACAAGCCGCCTGAAGCTCCTCCTTGGTGATATCGGCTTCAAGACTTTGCAACATAGCAGAATTGATAAGGCAAGGATAATTGAGGGTAGCAGCCTCAAACCATGAAAAGTCCATAGGTAGCTGCAAAAAGGGTTTCATAATGGTTCTTAAGAAATGTGAATGTAAAGTTATTGCAAGGTTTCAAATTTTAATGTGTTTTGAGAGGGGACACTGGGGAATAATTACTGTTAGATTGTTCCGTCAGCGTTATTGGACCCAGAAATTTCATTATTAAGAGAGTCATTACAGAAATTTCCGCCGGTAGGAATTCTAAAACTTGTGTAATGTGCGAAAGTAGAAAAACAAAAAAACAAAAAGCATGTCCTGCTCTTTCATCAGTGAAAGAGAGAGGCCATGAAAGATAGCAGAGAAAAACTGAGAAGCCCTGCAACAGTAGGCAGAAATGCAGATAATGTTGAAGCAGATCCAGTCTCCATTGATGGGCCTGTAGAAGGCCAAAATCCCCAAAATCTTGTGCAAAAGCTGCTGCTCTCATCATCATCTTAACTGCAACCACAGACATTAAGAGAGCTGTGTTCTTCGCTGCCATTTTCGACTGAAAAAGCTTGAAAGAACTCGAAACAATTGCAATTGCAAAGGAAAATCAGTTTGAAAACGGACCAAGATCAAAGAACAGGAGGATCTGTGCAAGTCATGACCGAATTTATTCTTGTATGAGAGTATTTATAACCTAGAACAACATACAAAAACGGAGAAAGTTCGAGTATAAGTTTAGATGCGTTGTCAGATCCACGGGAACAGACCGTTTAATTTCAGGACCCAACAAGCTTGTCACCAAAGTTGCACTCCAGATCCGCAAAACAGCAGTTTCTTGACAATATTTTAGGAAAGAGATCTCCGCCTTTTTGAGATGAGAAAAAAAAACAAAAAACAAAAAGCGGGTTAGGCGGCATTTGCCAATCTTGCGTTGCAGAAAATCAAATCCAAACCGTCCAACAGAATTTACTGTTCCTCGTGGCCTCATGTGAGAGTATACAGCGCTGTTTGCTTTTACTTATATAAAATGCTGGCCACTGCCAAATATCAGTACAGAATCTTAGTTTAGGGATACCTGTTTTAAAATTCTCAAGAAAGAGTCTCACTTTGCAAGAAAAAATATCTTCATTCTTACTTTCGTTGTTTCGAAGAAAGCTGTAGAAAACTCGCTTGAGAACCCATTTTTTTTATTGGATTCTCTGATCTGTGTCAGATGCTTAACCTGAATTTCGGTCGGAATTTGCAATGAAGTAAGGGATCTTTTGAGCTTATACAAAGACAAACGAATCAATAACACCCACCTGGCAGTCCAGCTTTTTCCGTAAATCATGAAGGCTAGCATTAATAAAATCCTGGTTTCTCACACACTGTAACATTCGTTTGCCATAAATAATTAAATATACTCATTTAGATATTCATAGACATGTTATTATAATTGTTCTCTCCCATTTGGATTTTTAAGACATTGCTATGTTGATAGTGTATGTGGAATTTTATCATTCATTGTGCATAATAATGAGGTGTTAAGGTTACTTGTAAGAGTTTTTAATTCTAATTATAAAATTTTTAAAAATTTTGTTTGAATTACAAATTAAAAATATATATTTTTAACAAAATTTTGTTTGATTTATAAATTTTAAAAAAAATATGTATTCATTGTTCTAAATCCATGAGGTCTCAAACTCTCAATGGACTTAAGTAAGAAAAAATAAAAAATTAAGTTAGTAGACTTAATAAGAAAAAACACAAGAAAACATAAGATTTTGTTGTTTTAGCACCAAGTCCATCATTAAAGACTATATTTGCTTTAACAATAGCTATAGCAAATTTAAGTAAGAAAAAAATATATTAGGTAGCAGGGAATGATAATTAATAGCTTACTAGATCCAATGATCTTAATAGATTTAATAAAAAATAAGAAAAGCACAAGATTTTCTTATTTTAGCTCAAGTTCATCATTGAAGACTAAATATGCTTCAACAATAGCAATAGCAATGTTTCTAGAGATTTGAACTTACAAACTAATGGGAGTAGTAGCAACTCTTAAAGGTTTCAATTCATGATGACAACTCATAGACTTTCCTCCTCACAAATAGTAGATGGGAAGCCCACCATGATTTTACAAGGAGATATATGGCTTAATAAACATAATATTCTCAAGTTTGCAAATTGGTAAAATAAACAATATTTCAAAAAAATTTCTAAAAATGTAAAAGGAGAAAGAAAATAGTTTTATTTAAATAGTATCAATAGGGTTTGATTGAAATGCAAACTATGTGTTTGTAGTCATTCATCATCATTTTCAACACACAATCTATAAAGTAGAAATGGGATCTCATCATTCAAGAGTTGAAATAGGTAAATGCTCAAAATTGTAGGTGTACAATAATACAAATAGGGTTTTCAACATCACTCATCAAAAACTACATCCATATTATTGAGCATCCTTAGTAATTTTCATCTCTCAATTTGTAATTTGTTTATAGTATTAACATGAGTTCAGGCCTTGGCACAACCACTCAAAGATGTTAGGCTTTTGCTCATCTACCAACCCTCCTAGGAACTTGCTTAGCAGAGTGAGCACTATGGCTTTGTTGATGATCCTTTTTAATTCTCTTTACAATACCAATTTTATACAAAGTATGGGCTCCTACCCATGTAAATGCACACAACTTTCTTATACTTGCACATATCGAATTAACTCATTGTTTATTGCTTAAGTATATGAAATAATTAAAGAATTCCTTAATCACTGCTACTCAAAGGTAATGGATTTGCCCTTTGCATCCCTTCAAACTTCTCATTCTAGCACCAGTCTTGTGACCAAAAATAAAAAAATTATTTTGAAAGATGATGTACACATCAAACCTCCCTTTTCAAAATCAAATTGTTCTAAAGTTGGAATCTAGACAAACAAATGTTTCCCTTTCATAAATGCATCATCTCCCACCAGTGTCATTGTGAGTGATGGAGATCTCATAGTTTGTGAATATGACCAAAATAATTTTGCATCATCTATCTTGCTATGGTGAATCCTAGTTTAATGACAAAAAGTAACAAGGAATATGATCTGGGCAAGGTTAGGATCTATAATTACTCCATGAACTTAGTATTATATAATCATATGTACATAAAAAAACATAAAAGATGCATAACTATATGTGCATAATAAAACATAAATATGAATTACTTAATCTACATAATAAAAATTGAATACAAATAATTGAATATGCATAAAGGATAAAATATGCATAGCCAAATGCTTGTAAAGACATAATAATAACTCACAAAAAGAAAAACTTTATGAGGTAATTAGATTTCAACATTTAATCATAAAATATATAATAGATGTATGACTAAGATCCAATAGTAGTAAAACAAAAGATACAAAACTTTAACAAAATACCCTAATAAGTAGACTACATTCACTTTTGTAGGAAGCTAACAACAACATATAATCCTATGACTTAATTAAGAAAATTAGAGCTAATCTATTGAAATGCATCTAACAACATTACAAAATTAATTACATATGATGAATCACAGTTTGCTAGGCCCCGATATTGGGTACTTGATATCTTAGCCTGGATACGATATTGTATACACGATATCATGCTTCTTGTGATGGCCTATAAATATAGCACTTAGGCACATGGGGAGGAGTCTTCTACGGTGAAGTCTTAGGGTAGAGTCTCTTTTGTCAGTTTTTAGTCAATTTTCAATTCCTTTTCCCAATGCATGCTCGCAATGTGATGCTTGTAATTGTACGGAACCTTTATTCGAGTGTGATGTACTTGGACACGTACATGATTGGCAATAAAGATCGAGATTACTCTATCATTGCAGCATTCACTTAGTCTTTAATTATTTAATTGTTATTGTTAATTTTCATTGTTATTTATTGTTTTCTTAGTTAAATATTTCTTTATCGTCATTTACTATTCCTATTGTTAAATGTGCAATGAGTACGACTTAATCGCAAACATTTAACTGTGTAACTACTTGGTAACCTAGTAGCGTATCTAGGAGTGCTCAAGTAACATGCGCTTGGTAATCCCAGAAGTAGTACACGAGGTCCAAGATGCATACAAATGACTGAGGACAGATGCTTATCGCACTTAGGCTAGCTTATAATTCATTCCCTATTGTTTATTAGTTTAATCAAGATTATTTTCCATTGTCTCTAGGAGTAGTGCTAGTTTAGGATCATATCATTCACCTCACTCTGGACTAAACCATATGTGACAAAGTAAATACTAGTCCAAGTGGGAAGACAATTGATGGGACGCGATATCGCGCACGATATCGCATCGTCCCCCGCGATATCATGGTTCACCGTCATATCTATAAATAAAAGGAGGCTCTCCCTTGTTTCTCATCTAGGCCTAGACTGTAGGAAAACTCTGGCAGTTTTTTCACTCCAGAGATAGATTAATTTCCATGTGACGGCAATAGGAACTCCAGAGTGAACAGATCTTTATTCGAGTAGACATTGTACCTAAACACAAGTTTGTGTACGGCAATAAAGATGAACTTCTTGGATAAACCTTGCAGTGCATGGAATAGGCTAAATAGGATTTTATTTATTGTTATTTATTATTTGTTATTTAACGCTTTCTTAGTTATTAAATCTTTCTCAACCTTTCTCTCTTAGTTAATTGCCTCAGCACGACCACTTCGAGCACGTGCGTTACGCTTGGTGATCCCAGCAATGATTAACGTTTGGTAGCCAAGGTTGCATTGGTTTAGGGTGTGTACGGTAAGTGGGAATGGATGCTGACACTAGGTTAATTCAAACTTAGTTAGTTAGTTAGAGTTAGTTAATTAGTCTCCTTCACCCTTCAACTGAATAGCATAGGAGATAAAACATAAAAGACTATAAATATCATATACCTCAAACTTACTTAACCATACACCATGACAACTACAAGTAAGTTTGGGAAGACAACGAATGATTAACCTTAAGTGTTCCATGAGGCGTGTAGGCACTTAGTCTGCGGAGTTCAACCAGATCGCATGTGCTACGCTCGTATTCGTACGGTTGAGTGTAGGGGTATCTCACCACTCATCATTGGTACCATTGTCGAGGACTAAATGTTTGTGTGCTAAGTAGAACATAGGATATCACTTACATCGTTGGGAGCATTAACGAACCTTAGGGTTAATTAAAAAAAAATTTATATAATGGTTAATTAGCACACCGATAAATCAAAATGTCTTCTTCTAACAAAAGCAATTCACCACCTAGGGATAATACAAAAAATAGTCGGTAGTAAAAAACACATAATCGAAATCTACCAATTCCTCAACAATACTGAGTGGTATATACTCATTGGGATGAGTATATACCAAACTTTACCTTTATCCTCCATCAAGATGAATAGCTGTGATGGAGAGACTTGCAAGGTAACATCGTGTTACCCCCAGATTGGGCAATCCCTAATATGCTTAGGCATGACAGAATTATATGCTGAATACATTGCAGGAGATCATGACATAAGGGATTACCATCCCATAGCAGTGCAACATATGAGAGACTCAAGGCAGGAGGGCCATCACACATTGTTGAAGGGCAAAAGGGTCCTGCACGTCCTAAGTGAAATCGGAGATGGTGAACCACTTGTAACGGGTTCGTTATCGAATGATGTTCCCCCTCCTAACGATAGTGAGGAGGTGGGATATCAAAACCTACGATCCATGATACACAACCCTAGTTCTGATCCCCATGAACATCAACTATTCACAAAGGGAACAACAACACATCACAAGGACAGGCACTTAGATCGTCATCACGATCGGGGCTGTAGCAGCCAAAGAGAAGGTAGGAAACATCATCATGGCGATGGTTCTCCTTCTTCTTCCCCTTCATCTCACCACTCACCCTCTCCTTCCACATCTGGGAGTAGCCACCAAAAGCATAATGGTGAGGATAGAGGTAGGAAAACTGAGAGACCTCGACGAGAAAGTTGAGAGAGATGACATGGGCATGAACGAAGGGAAAGTAGGGAACAACGTAGACATCATAGATGCCATAAAAGAGATGATCATAATGAGCCCCTACTTGCAACCTGAAGTATGCTCGATATCACAGAGGTGGTTAGAATACTGACAAGGCATCAAAGAGATAGTCGGATCAAGCGTTTAGACATGAACAATATCCCACGCTTTGAAGGGGGATAAAACGCTGATCCACAACATCATTTACAAGCATTTCATGATGCATCCGCCTTACAAAACATAGGGAACGAGTGGCAGAAACTAAAGTTGTTTCCCAAGACACTCATCAAGGAAGCAGAGAGTTGGTACTGGTCCTTAGAATTGGAAATCATCAGGAGGTGGAGTACGATGTTAGAACTCTTCAACGATAGGTATCAAACATACTCTAGAGTGTCTAATTTGCGTAAGCAGGGCCAAGGATGGAAATAAGGTAATCATGAACCCTTGGATGTTGCCATGGGCTGCTACTACACATTGTTACATTGTTGCTCAGGCCATGGATATGCACAACGGGAACAACTTCGCCACATCGTAGATGGGCTCAGACATGAGACTAGGAGAACCCTTGGGACTTATGCCCAAGGGAGACTATCAGAACTTAGAGCCCATGAGATACATTGCTTGTTGGAGCAAGTAGCCAAAGAAGAAGGTGAACTATGAAAAAGAGAGAGTGCAGAAGAATACAATCATGATCCCTCCCTTCAAAAGAAGGGAGTTAGATTTTGTGATGAGGAGGCTGAGTCACCACTCGAAGAGTTGGTGAACAAAAAAATCTTATCGATTCAAAAACTAACAACAGAAGTATCGGCTAAGGTGGATCAATAATGGGATTCCTTAGACTCTAGATTTGAAGCTATCTTGAAAATCGTAGAAGAGTCTAAGGAGGAACGAAGTAGTGACAAAGAAAAGAAAAATCAGAGAGATTCAGGCCCTGCACATAACAAGGGTAAGGATAAAATTACTATCTCCAATGAGGTTGTGGATTCAAACACAGATGATGATGGTAGATGCGAGATTTGTCAATATGACCATCCTAAGGGATGTTGTCTAATCATCTCACGTCTACAAGATTTTGGGGTGTATGCACTTAATTTGAGACTTAACCAACGGCAGACACCCCAAAGGTTACCTTATCCTTAAGGTAACCCAAGATAGTTCCACCAATAGGTAATGTACTATCCAAGTGGAACTCCACCACAACCCATCGAACAACATCAGCAATGGCAATACCTATAGTCATGGGGGATGTCACCACCAAGACAATAGTACCCTTACCGGTAACTTGATCCTTATGGCTATTATGTGTAGCAGCCGGTTTCTCCAAGTGACTCTATTGGTCACACAACTTCCCAACGTCACTACCAAGTTCAGGAGTACTTTAGGAGGACTCCTTCTCCTCTGAGAGACACTCCACACATGGTCCATCCTCCAACTCCATCTGCATCTCTCCCACCGATAGTTCCCATACCTCCTACTCCAACAATGCAAGGGGAACTCCCCACTCAACTGCAGTAACATAATGCTACGAGAGTTATAAACATTCAAGCCGCTGCTGGTTTTGACAACTGTAAAAAGAGAATATCATTCTTCAGAATCAGAAGCCTAGACAAGCTCTCACAATAACAAGCGGTTGAGTCTATGTACACTCCTCCAACAAATAAGACTTTGAAGCTCCCTTCCGTCCAACAACAAAGCGTCACGCATACGATTATGTTAACACATACTGTAATTGATTGGATTAATGTAGGCCACCTTCCTAAGAAACTCTCTGACCCTGGGAGTCCCCTAATTTATCTACAAATCACTGGGAATGAACCACATAAGGCTCTTCTTGACTCAGGTTCTGGAGTCAATTTAATCTCACGAGAAATGTATCAAGCTTGGAACCTACCCCAAATCAAGAAGAGCAACATTCAACTAGAGCTAGCTAACCAATCCATCACCATTCCCTTGGGATTAGTGGAGGACATAGTTACCACTGTGTGTGGTTGGTCATACCCAGCTAATTTCCTAGTGATCGAAGTTAATAGTAACAACAGGGACTTCCCAATCATAATGGGAAGGCCATGACTGAGTATAGTAGATGCATACCTAAGGATCCACGATCTTTCCTTGGAGATATCTAAGGTAAACATATATGTAAAGATTGCAAAGAGGAAGGTTCTGTGCATCACATACAGTGACACAAAGGGTGATGACATGGAAGAATGCTCAGCATCTCTTCCATGTAATTGGTGTGCCCAAGAAACACAAATTCAAAGGTGCTTGTATGTAGCAACCACACCAGTAGTGGACACCCCATGGTTGATAGCTACTACAAAGAGCAACCCAATATGCACGGAACGAATTAAGGAAACAACTCATGTTAACAATGAAGGCATAGACACATTGGAATATGAGCATCGCCAACTTCCACCCCTTAACCTAAAAACATCAATTGGGAGAAGTTGGACACTTTTACGAAATTCAAATAAGCACTCATTATTTCGGATCTCTCCCTTTCCATTCAGTCATGGGGGAGATGGCCACCTATGCTGATTAATGAAGGCCCTCAGTTCTTTTAAGTTTTTTTTTACACATTTTTGTTTTACACTTTTTTGTTTTACACATTTTTGTTTTATATGTTTTTGTTTTACATGTTTTTGTTTTGCATGTTTTTGTTTTACACGTTTTTTTTGCACATTTTTGTTTTACACGTTTTTGTTTTGCACGTTTTTGTCTTACAAATTTCTTTAACTTTTCTTGTTTTTGTTTTACAACATCGTCATACTTTTCCATTTTTTGTGTGTGTTTATGTGTGTGTTATCCACCTTGTAAGTTTGTCACCCAATAAGTGTTCTTCATGATGGTATGAACTATTTTCCATTGGTTGCTAATGTTTGGTTTTTACCTTAAAGTTATGATGTTGATACTAAGGTATGTTCTTTTCAGATGGCAGGAAATGAGTTCACTTCATCCATACATCCACCAGTTTCTATGTGCTCTCTGGGCTTGGAAATGTACAGTCCCTTTCTAAATAAGAACTATAACGAATTGGTGACTGGGAACTTCTCAAACTAAGGAAGGACTCAAGGCTTGAAAAGGGTGTGACTTCAAGGGAACTTGATGCATTTGTGTTGGCCGTTCTCTTGGGTGCTTGGATGTTATCTTACCATTCTGACATTACCCAATCATCGGGAAGCTAAGCCAATAAAAATAAGAAGTCTTTGCATGGTGTGGTTCTCACGCATAAACACATAAAACAACAAAAAGAAAAAAAAAGAAAAAAAGAAAAAAAGAAAAAAAAAAGAGAAGAAAGAAAAAGAAAGAGAAACAGAAAAAAAAAGTGAGAATTCAAAGCACATCCCTTAGACAAAATAATCTCTTGGGCTACAAGCACTAGTTATGGAACAAAAATAAAAATGTTCCCTCTAACTAACGCCTTTCTTGCTTCCCATTCTCTCCTCATTCGTTTCTTCGGAATGGTAGTGGCTCTTGGGGGAGGCATTCTTGTGATTCAAGTGGATGGATTGACTGAATGCATTGATGCAAAGTCACTGGATGTGGTTTGTTTGAGGCTGGAGTTGGAATGAGATTTGCCAAGTCACATTAATGATTAAAACACACAAGGGGCTGTACACCACCTTGTTCTTGGGATTCCATTCCATTCTCTTCTCTCCATCCTTCTCTCCATTGTTCATCTCATTGCCAGTTGTATCATTAGTGTATATTTTAATTGACACATTATTTTCTTTTAGGTAAATTCTCATGGTTAAGACTTTAACTCTTGTTCCAAATGACATTCCTAGAGCCTATGAACTCTTTGAATGTGGGTATGTTAGGGCATTAAGGGCATGAGCCTACTTTGGGGAGGACCCACTGACATTCCTCTTTGGTGCATAAGTTAATCTCTTTCCCCTAACATTTTGCAATTAATTTTATTTGTTTATTTCTATCTTGACATCCATTTCATTGATGTCCTAGTTGTCTCCTTTTCTCCATCTTCTTGTTCTTATTCTTTCTCCAATCTATCACTACCGGAGGTTCGCGCTTAGTCATGGGAGTACGGGGCCCAATTTTTTCAATTTTCTCCTAACCCCTACACCTTCAGTAGTCACCACTATCATATCTCCATATCCATATTAGCCATACCACAACTCAGCCAATGGACCTACACTGAAGCAAGGTATTAATTTCATGATAATTCATTTACCCTTGCTAATATAAGACTGTGTTGTATGTGCAGATGGCAATCATGCAACAATGGATTGGATATGGAAGGAATGCTTGGAATGGAGCACTGCTGAAGCAGCTATGTAAGGAGCAAGATTGATGGCACGCTTACAGATGGACAACGAACGGCGCATTCTTGGTGTTGGCAGTAGCAACACTTCTTTCTCTCTCTCTTTCTTAGCTGCCAACTAAGGCCTGATGTCAATGTAATAAGGTGTTCACTCTTGTTGTCATGAACACCAATTTTGTTGAGTCTTGTAATGATGATCTGTTCACATGTCATCCCATTAGTTCCATTTGAGTCAATAATCCCATACCTTCCCAATATTATTGTAAGGAACTCAAGGACGAGTTTTCATTCAGTCATGGGGGTATGATGGGATGTGATATCACAATATTGCATACGCGATATCATGGTGTGCTTTCATATCTATAAATAAGAGGCGGCTCTCCCTTGTTTCTCATCTAGGCCTAGACCATAGGGAAACTCTGGAAGTTTTTCCACTCCAAAGATAGATTAATTTCTAGGTGCCCGTAGTAGGAACTTTAGAGTGAACGGATCTTTATTTAAGCAGACATTGTACCTGAACACAAGTTTGTGTACGATAATAAAGATGAACTTCTTCGATAAACCTTGCAGTGCATGGAATAGGCTAAATAGGATTTTATTTATTGTTATTTATTATTTTTTATTTAACGCTTTCTTAGTTATTAAATCTTTCTCAACCCTTCTCTCCTAGTTAAGTGCCTCAGTATGACCACTTCGAGCACATGCGTTACGCTTGGTGATCCCAGCAACGATTAGCGTTTGGTAGCCAAGGTTGCATCAGTTCAGGGTGTGTACGATAAGTGGGAATGGATGTTAACACTAGGTTAATTTAGACTTAGTTAGTTAGTTAGAGTTAGTTAATTAGTCTTCTTCACCCTCTCAACTCAATAGAATTAGGTAATTCCACAACTCATCATACTATTCATTGGTAAATTCTTACCAGCCTCAATACTAAGTTCAACTGTAGTGGAAAAACCCCCAGTTGTGGGGGATGCCATCACCAAACTAGCTGCACCCTTTGTATCACCCGAAACCAAGCACTTATTATGTTCAACACCTTGTTTCTCCAATTGGATCGACATCCTTTATTTCACCTCATCGTTATCATACCCTCAAGTATCATCAGCCCATGTCCTCTCCTACAGGGTCACCACCTCATGTTCCTCAGACTTCTCTTGGCTCTCAATATTCTCTTCCTTCACCTCCTTTTACACCACCACCAGTAGTACCAAAAGGTTTTGCACGACAGCACCAACCCATGAACATTACTTGTGCTGCTACTACTGCTGCTACTATCAATAGTAGTGGGAATCCTCCACAACGTTAGAAGTGTCCTTTCTTTAGGCATGGCCGTAAAAAGAGACAACATGGTTCTAAAACCACTACATCCTCCAACTTAGCACAAGATTAACATTGTGATGCACCTTTCTCTTCAAACTCAACACCTCCTGTTACCTTATCCAGGCCACTAATCAATACTCCAACAACCATGCGACCTAATGAATATAACAACATAAGGAGACATATCAATCCTTGCATATCATCTTATGGTCACGGGTGCCATAGTGGGTCAGCCTCTTATCACATTACCATATCTTATAATTTTTCCCACTATGCCTACTATAATCAAGTGTGTGAACCCCAATTTGGGTACATTCCTACCACCACATCAAAAGACACCCAATTTTTTGGATATGACTGGACCCCAATAGTTCCAATATGCATGGATCCAAACTTTCCACTTATTAATTCTTGCCATGATCCAAGGTTTAGTCATGGGGAACACCCCTCATTCTAACAAATAGAATTAGTAAATGTTTTTCTTTTTCTTTGGTTTTACAATTTTTTGTTTTTTGATTTTTCATTTTCTAATTTTTCATCTTTCAATTTGTTGTTTTATCTTTTTGTGGGTACTCTCATCTATGAATAAAACATTCATGTAACCTATCGATTGAGGTGTTGTTCTATGCTATTAAGTCACATGTGACTAATTATTTGGACAGTGAGCCCACAACATCCACCCACCCATTCTATTAATAAGAGGTTGTACTCTGGGTACGATGATATTCTTGTTATCATTTAAACTTAAAGTAACTTTGTACTCATTATGCCCAGAGAAAAGAGTGATGAACTAAGAGGGAATGGAAAGGGTGTGACATCAAGGGGACTTGTGGATTCTCTTTGGTGACATCTGTAGGTGCTATCATGCAACTTGGTTGTACTAAGATCCTTGTGGATTTAATGAAAAATGGGAGTAAGAGTTGTGATAAAGGCACTCAATAAAGGAACTCAATGCTATTTTGGGGGGTTCCATTGGAAAGACATGCATCCATGCTTGACGGTTGGTGGCTTCTCCAGATTACTTTTGAAAAAAACAAATAAAATAAAACAAAGTGCAAAAATCAGTTGAAAGAAGAAATAGGCAAGGATAAAAAAGAGAAGAGAAAAAGAAAAGAAAGGGAAAAAATAAGAAATGAAGCGGAAAAGAAAAGACCAAGAAAAATATGTTGTAGAAAAATTTGAATCACTCCCCCCTTGTGCAAAATGCTAAGTGATCATACACCTTGTTGTCATGATGCTCTTATGGTTGTTGATGAGTGGCGAGGTACCCCTATACTCAACCATACGAATACGAGCATTTCACGCACGATGCAGTCGAACTCTGCAGACAGGCTAATTGTGGTATCAAGACAGTTATCCTTAGGTCGCAGTTTGCTATCTTTCCATCTAGACTAGTGTTAACTTTCTCACGTATAGTTTAGTCCAGAATGAGGTGTATGATGTGTTCCTATACTAATTATGCTCCTGGGTGCAATGGAAAATGATATTAACTAAGCTAAGGGAGAGAGGGTGAGAGAGAATCTAAGCTAGCCTAAGTGCGATGAGCATCCGTTCCTCAACCATCCATACACATCTTGGACCTCGTGCATGACTACCACTAGGATTACCAAGTGTAGATCCTAGGTACGCTACTGGGTTACCAAGTAGTCACACTTAAATGCTCGTAATCAAGTAGTACTCATTCCACATTTAACACGAGTTTAGGGTAAAGAGATATTAACTAAGAAAGTAGTAAATAACAATTAAATAAATGATTAAAATAAGTGAATGCTACAATGATGAAGTAATCTTGATCTTTATTTCCAGTCATGTGCATGTCCAAGTACGTCACACTCGAATAAGGATGTCGTACAATTACAATCACCACACTGCGAGCATGCATTGGGAGAAAGGGTTGAGAGGAAAAACTGACAGAATGTCCCTAGTTTAACACTAAGGGCTAAAATCAAAACTTAACACACCGAACTCCAATCTACCTGCCTCTTATTTATAGATGAGGAGACAGGCTATGATATGACATACGTGATATCACGTCTAGGCTGTGATATCACGTACGTGATATCGCGTCTGCTGTGATATCATGTACGTGATATTACGTCAGCTGTGATATCATGTACGTGATATCATGGCCAATAGCACACGACTCATCATACCCACATGATTGAATGAAAACTCATCCTCGAGTTAGAGTGGGAACAAGCTCCATTGATTACACAGTGGATAGGTATGGGATTATTGACTGACTAGAATGGATTCATGCCGCAGTGTGGAATTAGAAAAAAATTGAGACACAACATAAAGAATGCAAAAGAAAATCCTATAACTACAAGATTGGGTGGAACTCATGTAGTTCCTGGTGGTGGTGGCTCCTCCATGGGTGTCTTTCCCTTGTCTTGTGCTCCAGGTCTTGGGATTTGATGGTGTTGAAGTATGGCCTGGAGTTTCTCCTCTTGTAAGACCTTGAGTGCCTTGGTGTGCATGTAATTTACACTTGTTCCATAGAGGCATCCTAGTTAGCCTTCTCTTTTTCTTACGCCACCCTTTTATTCTTTGTCAATAGTTTATTAAGTTGCTCTGTTCTGAAAGTGTCCAGCTCGTTCTGAGCAACCTTTGGCCCTGTATTTGGAAAGTTTAATACTTCTAAAATTTCTTGAATAGAGAAATCAATAATCACACCACAAATGTTAACTGTGGTGCCTTCTTATTTATTATGCCACAATTGGTACTTTTTTCCTAAGTACCAGGCACCACTTTCAAAGAGGATAGGCCATAATGGGGACCCTTTGAGGTGACCCCTAACGGCCTCCAGAGTAAATTCTGTGAAAGGTCCAAAGTTTAATTCCATAAGAACCGCAGTGAATGTGGACCTTTCATGGATAGCCTGAACACAATCCTGGGGCAATGTGAGATGTTGTCCATGTTCAGGCGCTATAGCAATTCCTCCTTCTGCCTGCCTTGATTGTACAGTAGCAGGGTCTTCTGGTGGATGCTAAATGATTATTCCTCCTACTCTTCATGTTGTATGGCAGGGACTTTTCCTTTACCTCTCCTAGGTCAGTTGCTTCCACCTTGAGTAGGACCTTCCTGTTGTCTGTGTTTCGGGACCATTTGCAATCACACGAGGCCAATCATTAGGAAGGTTGTGATCAAAGTTAGGTTATACCTTACTACTTGCCTTAATAGATTTACTTTATTTCCATGTGATGTTAATTATTGGAAGAAAATGTCCCTGAAAGATTATAATGTTGAGTTCTCTTTGCTTATGTGGTTTCCAAATTTAATTTTCTGGTATAGCTAAGGGGATGAAAATTTTTTTGACACATTTTATTCTTAATTTTACAACTAATTACCCTTAAATATGTTCTTTGGGTGATGATGAATTTCAAAAAATTTATGCACTATTCGACGTGTGCCCCTCCCCCATGACTAAGCTAAACACTCTGGGTTTAGGTAGGTTTAGACGAAATGAAAATCAGAGTACTAGTGAGCAAGGTATGAGTATGAAAGCAAGGGTTGCACAATCACAAGTCGTAGAGAGAAAATTGGAAACTCCCCTCGCATGAATAGTTGAAAATGAGGTGAAGTGGCACAGGGTTCACATATATATAGCTTGAATGGATGCGATATTTCTTAAGATACATCATGGATGAGATATCGCATCAGCCACGATATCGCGTATGCGATATCTCGGCTTTAGTGATATTGGGTACAATGAAAGATACCAAATTTTTTAAGATTTTCTTGAAATTGACATTGTAAACTTAGGAAATTGGACTATTGTTAAGGGGTTATAGGGTAATTCAATTAGTTTGAAAGGCATAAATAATTATGATGGTGTGGCATTTATCAATAAGGACCTGGGATGGGAGAAAAAGGCTATGTGATGGTTCATAGGAATGTTGAATCGGAGGGATAGTAATAAGGGAAAGAACATTGTTGACAATATGCTAAGGGTAATAAATGGTGTGTGGAAGATGGGTCATGAGTGCAAATTACAAAAATTATGCAAGTGGATCCTCCCCAAAGCAGGTTCCAATCTTTAATGCCCTTGCATAACCACACTTAAAAGTGTTTGTGGGCACTCAAAGGGTTAAATGTAATCCACATTGATTCCACAAAACACACACATGTAAATATCATCGGAATGAGGTAAGAATTCGATGCTACATGAGACATGAGCTACAATTACATAAACAATGAGGTGAGATGGACTACAGAAGGGATTGTAGAGATTGGGACATGAGGTAACTGACCCAAGGCATAGTGAATCCTGCGTGTAAAGCATGATTAAGGTATCATTAACCCGTCGTTCCAAGATCAGGACCAAGTCCATTCCTCTTATTAGTTACACTACATTGGTTCATCCCATGATGAGTGACTATGAGAGTACCAGAGCAACAAGGCGTATGATCACTTGGCATTTGGTTCAAGGCAGGAGTGATTTTTGCTTTGTGGCACTTCCTTTTACTGCTTTTTTTTTCGATTGCTGAATCCAGAGAAGCAGCCAACCTTCAAGCATGGGTACATGTATTTCCAATGGGACCCCCTTAGAACAACATTGGATTTTTGAGTGCCCTCTTGATTACTCTTACTCTGATTTGTCGTTAGATCTACAAGGATCTTAGTACAACCACGTTGCATGATAACTCTCACAAATGTCACCAAAGAGAATCCGCAAGTCCCCTTGATGTCACACCCTAATCATTCCCTCTTGATCCATCCTTCTTCATTCTGGGTATGATGAACACAAAATTAATTTTAAGTTTAAGAATGTCAAGAATATCATTGTACCCTCAAACAAAACCTCTTATTTGTAGAATGGATGAGTGGGTGTAATGGGCTCACTGTCTAAATAATTGATTGTTTTAGACTCGATAACATAGAACACACCTCAACCAACGAGCCACATGAGTGTTTTATTCATAGATGAGATTACTTGTAAGAAAAAAAAAAGACAAAAAGATCAAACAAGAAATTAAAAGATGAGAAACTGGAAAACAAAAATTGTAAAATTAAAGAAAATGAAAAATATTTATTAATCCTGCTTGTTATTAAAATGGGGGATATCCCCCATAACTAAATGGTTGAGCATGGCAAGGATTAATAAATGAAAGATGAGGATCCTTGCATGTTGGAAACATTGGAACTCAGTCATACTTACCCCATTGGGGTTCACACACTTGATTATAGTAAACATAGTGGAGCAATTTATGAGATGTGGTTCTCGGATAAAGAGTTGACCCACTATGATACTTGGGACTGTAAGATGGTATGCAAGGATCAGGATGTCACTCTCCATGGCTATATTCATTGGGCCATATGGATGTTGGAGTGTCAATTGGTGGCCTTGTTGAAGTGACACGAGGCATTGGGTTCGAAGAGAAGGATGCACCACAGTGTTGGACTTGTGTTGAGTTGGAGGATGCAGTGGCCTTGGAATTGTGTTGTCCCTTCTTATGGTCATGTCTAAAGAAGGGATGCCTTCGATGTTAAGGAGGTCTCTCACTTCTGTTAGTAATATTAGCAGAAGTGACATTCGTGGATTTTTGCTGTGGTGCAGACACTTTAGAAACAATAGGTGTTTATGTAGAAGGAGGGAAAGGATGAGAACATTGAAAATTAGGAGAAGTGTAAGATACATAAGGCGGTGGTTGTGCTGAAGACATGGGCTGATAGTATTGAGGAGAATGATAATGCAGTGAGATAGAGTATGTTGGCCCAGTTGGGGAAACAAGACGTTGGACTAGATAAGCATTTGGATTGGCATGATACGAAGGGTGTCTCCAGTTTAGGGATGGCTTCCCCCACGACTAGGATTGTTGCCACTGTGATTGAACACAGTATCTCTGTACAAACTCTGGGTGTAACGTGCTTCCCCAATGCTCATATAGATGAAACAAGATTGGGCATTGACCCTTGGGGTGATAGTACAGGAAAATGTTGCATTCATGTGTATGATTGGCAATTAAGCTCTTATTTTCCTAATCCCTTCTTTTCGAATGTCTAATGATATTTTGTCCAACTTCTCGGGTTTTCAAAACTCTATCTCCAATAATATCAATATATTCTCCACATTTTTTATGCATCCATTCAAACATCTTATTGATCTTTGCCTCGACTTCTTCTAATGATTGTTGTACTAGAAAAGATGGTTCTTCCTCCTTGAGATAGGTTGATTTCTCCTTTTTGTGATTATGGACCTTTGTTAAGTTGAGATTTTGGTCCCATTGATGTTTTTCAATACTCTCCCATCTAGCCATTTCTCCTTCTTCTTTTGCTACCCACTTAATAAGCTCTTAGACTTGATGGATTCATAGTTTGTATAGTTGACCTTGGGCATACATCCCAAGGATCTCTCTTGTTTCATCACAAAGCCCATCAATGATATGGTACATTAGCCTTTCCTCAGAGAACTCATGGCCTAGACAATTGTTTAACAATGCATAATATATTTCTAAGGCCATGTCTAAGGGTTCATGTTGTGCTTTTTTCCACTCTTGGATTTGTTTCCTCAAGGTCGACACTCTTGCGTAGGTTTGATATCTTTCGTTAAAGAGTTCTACCATTGTTCTCCAACGTCGTATTGAATTCGGTTTTAATGATCTATACCATACTTTTTCTTGGCCAACGAGTGTCATAGGAAAGAGCTTGAGTTTTGCCATCCATTATCAATGTTGTTCCATGCACAGGCATCATAAAAGGCTTGTAAATGTTGTTAAGGATCTAAGTCATAGCCTCCTGAAAAATTGGGAAAGTTGTTTAGATTGAGCCTAGGTAGACGGCTCTCTTTATGATGCCTATGGGAGATTCAAACAGCCTTATGTATTTACGTTAGGCTTGTAGTGCCCAGTAGGGATTCATCGTCATCAGGTAAATTATGCTTTTGTGCGTTGGGAAGATGTTGCCTTTGTTTATGTTTATAAGAAACCCCCACTTCAAGTTGCGTACTCCAATCTTCATTGTCATATAATTCGTTGGTTCTCCAATGAACTGCCTCACTAGATGTGGCATTATTATAGTATTTTAGGAGAGGCATGGTTGCGAAATTGTGTGTGAATTTATATGTGACTTTTATAATTATTTCTTCGTAAAATATATATCACTAATTCCTATACAATGACCTTGTATGATATAACTAATCTAGATACCTAGCACCATCCCCGGCAACAACGCCAATGATGAGTGGCGAGGTACCCCTACACTCAACCATACGAATACAAGCGTTTCACGCACGATCCGGTCGAACTCCGCAAACAAGCTAGTTGTGGTATCAAGACAGTTATCCTTAGGTTGCAGTTCGCTATCTTCCCATCAGGACTAGTGTTAACTTTTTCATGTATGGTTTAGTCTAGAATGAGATGTATGATGTGTTCCTATACTAATGCTACTCCTGGGTGCAATGGAAAATGATATTAACTAAGCTAAGGGAGAGAGGGTGAGAGAGAATCTAAGCTAGCCTAAGTGTGATGAGCATTCATTCCTCAACCATCCGTACACATCTTGGACCTCATGCATGACTACCATTGGGATTACCAAGCACAGATCCTAGGTAGGCTCCTGGGTTACCAAGTAGTCATACTTAAATGCTTGTAATCAAGTCGTACTCATTCCATGTTTAACAGGAGTTTATGGTGAAGAGATATTAACTAAGAAAGTAGTAAATAACAATTAAATAAATGATTAAACTAAGTGAATGCTGCAATGATGAAGTAATCTCGATCTTTATTTTCGGTCATGTACGTGTCCAAGTACATCACACTCGAATAATGATGTCATACAATTACAATCACCAAACTGCGGGCATGCACTGGGAGAAAGGGTTGAGAGAAAAAACTAACAGAAAATCCCTACTTTAACACTAAGAGCTAAAATCAAAACTTAACACATTGAACTCCAATCTACCTGCCTCTTATTTACAGATGAGGAGACAAGCTGTGATATCGCGTACGTGATATCATGGCCAATAGCACATGACTCATCAGTTTCCTTTCATTAGGATGAAACAGTGTCATGTCACTAATCAGAGGTATGGACTTGGTTTTGATCTTGGAGCGAATGGCTAATGGTACTTTAATCACACATAACACTTAGGATTCATTATGCCTAGGGTAAGTTACCTCACGTCCTAATCTCTGCAATCCCTTGTATAATTCATCTCATCTCATTGTCCAAGTACTTGTAACTTGTGTCTTGTGTGGCATAGAATTCATAACTAATCATTGTGGAATTTAACATGTGTGTGTTTTGTTGCACCAGTGCAGATTACATTTAACCCTTCTAGTGCCTACGGACATTTTAAGATGTGGTTACACAAGGGCATTATAGGTTGGAACCTACTTTGGGGAGGATCCACTTGTGTGACTCTTGTAATTTGTACTTGTTGCACACCACCACATCATTTTATACCCTCTGAGTACTCCCTTGCCAAATCTATTCTTTCCTTTGTCATCATTTTATTGAATGTTCCTCAGAACCACTACATGTCCTTTTGTGTGTCACCTAAATAGATCAAGTCTGACATTAAACCTTTAGGGCAACTTCCTTGAAAAATCTCTAACTCTAGAATCACACTAAGAAACTAATTAAACATTTATTAAAGGCAATGAGTAAGGTATAAGATAACTGAATTTCTTTAAACAACCTTACTAATAAGTAGTCCTTGTGTGATTACAGATGGCTCCTAAAAGAGTATAGCAAGGAGGACTTTCTCAAGATGTAGGTAAATGCCCAAAAGGAGGCAGAGGCCAAGGATCTCATGTAGAACATGCTGAGCAAGAGACATAATCTGGCCAAGAAAAAGGTGGAGAGGTTAGGGCTAGAGCCTATGAAGAAGAATGACAACTATTTATGGCATGATATTTCAACACCAATCAAGTGTTCCCACAACTGTCATGTCCATGGGAAGTGCTGACTTTATCAAACATTGGAACATTAGAATGGATGACTCATGATCCTCGAACAGAAGAGAAGAAACTTCAGGTGCTTCTTCAATGGTATCAATCTCAGAAGCTTGGAGCGAAGGACAAAGAAAGGCACCCATGGAGGAGCCACCACCACCAAGAACCACATGAATTCCACAAGTTTTGTATTTTTTATCTATGTCCAAATTTTGTTTAATTTCACAGTGCAGCATGAAACGGTCCATGGTCATTTAATAATCCCATACCTATCCACTATTTTTAATCAAATGAACTTGTTCCTCACTTTGTTTGACTTGAGGACAAGTTTTTATTCAGTCATGGGGGTATGATGAATCACAGTTTGCTAGGCCCCAATATCGAGTACCTGATATCTCAGCCTGGATACGATATCGTATACACGATATCATGATTCCTATGCCAGCTTATAAATATAGCACTTAGGCACACGGGGAGGAGTCTTCTATGGTGAAGTCTTAGGGTAGAGTCTTTTTGTTAGTCTTTAGTCAATTTTTAATTCATTTTCCCAGTGCATGCCTGCAGTGTGATGCTTGTAATTGTATGGAACCTTTATTCAAGTGTGACATACTTGGATATGTACATGATCGAAATAAAGATCAAGATTACTCCATCATTGCAGCATTCACTTAGTCTTTAATTGTTTAACTATTATTGTTAATTATCATTATTATTTATTTTTTCTTAGTTAATATTTCTTTAATGTGATTTACTATTCCTGTTGTTAAATGCGAAATGAGTACGACTTAATCATGAACATTTAAGTGTAACTACTTGGTAACCTAGTAGCATATCTAGGAGTGCTTAAGTAACATGTGCTTATTAACATGGCTAAGTTAGCATAATAGAGGTTAGCTAACCCCATGTACTCTTTTAGATATTTAATTTGCAGGTCTTTGTTTTTAACTTTTGTTTGGTGAATGTGGGCATAACTATCCAGAATGGGTTGCTAGTCAGGATTCTGTGCTAAAATGGTGTTGATTCTAGCTTTGGCCATCTGGATTTCTTTCTTGTTGATTTTCTTATACATGCCCACTTGATCTCAAAAGTGTTTCTTGATTCTCTCATGTTTCTTTGCCTAATTTTTCCACACGCTTATCTTAATGGTTGAATTTTGTTGGATGGTGCATACCTCCTCCATAGAGAGGGTTCTATTTTCTCTTGTTAAGGGACTCATGTCTTGGTTGATCTTCACCAGTTGTTCACTTTACTAGTGAATGCTCTCCTCCAAATTTTTTTTTCTTTTTAATAGTGATCAACCTCATGCTATTAGTAGCAAGTTATTTATTTTCTTCTTGAATTGCGATAAGTGCCTTCACATGTGCACATGTTTGTGGTTTAGCTACGAAGGAATTCCATATCGCTTACTCCTTTTCAATTGCTAGTTGTTCATTATGCTTAATCAAGTGATTTATTTATTCTATTTTGAATTTTTCTATCTATTCAGGTGCAATAAATTATGTTGCATCTCTTCTTTGAGCACTAAGGGCTGCAAGCTCTTCCTGTAATCTGAGAATTACATTTTCTAAATGCTCTACCCTTGTCTATGTCATGATTAGTTTTCCCTTGGTAGTAATGAGTTCAGACTATATTGTAGTGACATCACTAGAGATGTTGAAAAGTGTTGTCATGGCTTGGCTAGTCTACAATAGTCTATCAAGCACTTCTGCATGGTCAGCATAAGTCATTGAGATTCTAGGTAACATTTGAGCATCTCTGGCTCCAGTTAGATCCACTAGTGGCATAACAGGTACATTGAAAGATTCTTTAATATGATTGGTGATCACCTCTACTGCTCCCACTACATCTTGACATTGCATTACCACTACTATGGCTCCTTCTCATATCTCAAGCACTACTTGGAATGATGTAGCATTGCTAGAGATATGTTCTGATCATTGTACCTCTCCTCTTGACTGTAATGAAATCTACCACTTGTTGGATTAGCTGAAATTGTGGGCTGGATAGCACTATCAATAACTCTATAAAGATTGGCCTCCTCTCTTATTCCCTAGTTGATTGTTTCTGCAATCCATTGTAGATGACTCATTGACGATCTATAATCTAGTGACAATAGTGATGGAGCTTTCTACTATTACTCTTGTTATTGTTGTTATTGTTGTTGCTACTTCTATTGCTCCTGTTATTGCCTTTTCTCTTCTTCTTCACCTTGATCTTTTTTGGGTGATTCTAGTTTGAGCAATTCAACATATAAAGCATTTTTGGCTCCCTTGGAAATGTCATTGGTGTATCCCAGGATTCTAGCTCACTTGCATAGCTTTTTGATAAGGGAAGGAAATGGGAGTGTTGTCTTTCCTACCTTATTTTCTTCAAACCACCTTTGAATTTCTATAAAATAGAGTTGTGTGAGGTTAGCATTGTATTTGATCATTATTATCATACTTCTTCTAGTTGCATAAGTGGTTAGTCGATTGAGTCCTTTGGTAGGGAACATGTGATAAGTATCAATTTTGAAGTAGATTCTTTCTTCTAGAGTTAGCTCATTATAGCCCTTGTCTTCTTTTCCATAAGCCCATTTTAACCATAAATTTTTGGTTCTAGGATCTAATTGGATAGATAGATGTGTTAACCTTGCCCCTTCATTGGGTATATTTAGAGCTTCTGTAATGGCCTTGATTAAGAGTGAAATTGAGACCCATCCAATATTAACTATAGTACCCTCTTCTGTATTGTGGCTAAATTGATAAGTCTATCCAAGGTACCATTCGCTATTTTGTGACAGTGTTGGCCACAGTGGTGATGCTTGGAGTTGTTTCCTCACCACTTCAAGAAAAAATTCCATGAACAAGCCAAAGTTGATCTCCATAATGACTGTGGTTAAGATGTATCTTTCTTGAATAACTTAGAGGTAGTCTTGTGTCAACGTGAGGCATTACCCTTGCACTAGTGATTCTTATGCCTCTCCTTGGGCCAATTATCTAGTAGCAGGAGTTTCTTGATGAATGCTAAATGATTGGGCTTTCTACTCATATTTTAGTTCTTATCCTCCAGTTCAACCTCTACCTTGAACTCTTGGTCATTTGCTTGCTCCCTATGCGAGTCCTCCTTGTGCTCCCCTTTTTGGGGCCATCTGCAATCATCAAGGAATTGGAATTACTAAGTTGTTCACATTTATTCATAATAGTTTTATACCTTACTCATACCCTTAGTTTCATTAAGTTCTTAATTCATTAGGATTGCAAAGTTCAGAAAATTTTTGCAAAAAGTACCCCATAAGTATTAATCTCTTATAACCCTTCACAATTTTCTAATTTGTTCTTATGTATGGCTCATGATGATGGTTATGGTTCCTCAAGGTCATTGTTTGAGTGTTTTTACATTAATATTTGTGATTATTTTTTAAAATTTCAATTTTTACTTTATACTTATCCTTAAAATACCCTTCGGGTGTTAGGATTTTTCGAAAAATTGACTCAAATTTTCTTCACTAGCACCCCTCCAATGACTAAGGTGAGCACTCCTTGATTAAATGGGTTTAAAAAGCATGAAAATTGAAGAGATATTAGTCAAGTTATGACTTGGGAAAGCTAGGAGGTCAGAGCTCAAATTAGAAAAGAAAATTTGAAAAATCTCCCTTGGCTCAAATGAAAAATGGTGAAAAAATTTCCAAGTGTTCATTAATATATATAGGTTTTATGGCACCTGATATCAAGGACCTGACATCGGGGATCTAATATCAGTGTGGACCTAATATTAGAGCCTAGGAAATTTCACTTTTCATGAGGGTCTAATGGAAAAAATTAATTCTTTGGGATGTTTGGAAGGTTTTAAGGTTACTTAGAGCATTTAAATGATGGATATGTGCTCATTGTTACAAAAAGTTGTTATTGGTAGTTTAGAAAGTAGGAATCTCAAGATATTAAAGTACATAAGATGGATAAGAAGGGTAATGGATTCACATTTTTAGAATGAATAGTTTGAGATGATATGTGATGAAACACATTCTTCGTCTAATCGGAGCTGCAACATCGGGTATCTAATGTTGGGGTCTGGATGCGATGTTAGGTATCCAATGTTGGGAGGCATACGTTGGCCTATAAATATAATGCTTGGGCTCTCAATTTGGCATTATTTTTTGGTCATTTGCTAGTCAAAGTAGCAAAGATCTTGCATTTTATTTTCTCTAGAGTTAGAATATTTTTTGAGTGCTTGCAGAAGGAGTCTAAGTGTGTATGGTTCTTTGTTCAAGCACTGATGTACCTAAGCACAGTAGTGTAACAGGAGTAAAATGACCTCTTTTGAAAATCCTTGCAGCACTGAGAATAGATTGATATTTTCTTTTAATGCACTTTACTTTCATGAACTCTACTTTAATACATTTAAATTGAGAAATTTATTTTTAGTTGTTAATGAACACAAGCATGACCACTTCGAGCATACATTAGTACTTGGTAACTTAGTAATGCTTAACATTTGGTAGCCGAGTAGTGCTACATGTGTTCAGGATGTGTCCAGGAAAGTGGGACAATTACCTGTGTTAGGCTAGATAGGCGATAGCAAATTAGATTTTAAATTACTCTACTCTTCATTCTTATTGTAGGTGATCAAATTTATAAAATATAAATTACACTTAAACCATACCCTTGAGTCTCATAAGTGTAGTTGGCAAGACAACAAATGTTCTCAACACCCATTTCACTTCCTAGAAAAGCTCATATACTAGGGAACTATAGGTCCATGGAATTTGACTAGATCACACATAAACACCTTAGTGATTCGTATGGTTGGGCGTAGGGGTACCTCACCACTCATCATTGGAATCATTGCCAAGGACCTTTTGGTTGTTTCGTGCACTATCTAGGACCTAGTAAAATTATTTAAATCATTGGAATGAACCTTAGAGTCACATCACATCTTAATATTACTATAATAATATTTAGAAGCACATTATGATTTTTATTTTTCTAATTTTTTCTCACAGGAGTGATTCTCCACCCAAGTCTGATAAAGCTTATTAGCCAGTGTCGTNTCTCAATCTTGTTTCTTGCTCGCATCCCTACCTTGACTTGCCCCTCTAGATCCTTCTTTGTCATTAGACCCATTTTTACCAGAACTAGAATTTTGAACTNCTTTGACTTCGGTGAAGGAGGTCAAAACCAAAACTTGCAGTCCATAGTTCAAAATTCTAGTTCTGGTAAAAATGGGTCTAATGACAAAGAAGGATCTAGAGGGGCAAGTCAAGGTAGGGATGCGAGCAAGAAACAAGATTGAGAAATGTGGTCGTTATCACCGAAGAGGTAGTAGCAGGCACTGTGATGGTGGTAATTCTTCTTCCTCTTTCCCTTCATTATCATCATCTTCTTCTTTTGCCTCTGACTGTGACCACAGAAGGCAAGACTATGATGGAGGTGACCGAAATGAACAAAATGATCGATTGGAACAAAATGATCAAAGGGACCATAGGAAAAGGTAAGATCAAGGGCATAGATGTTTAAGAGATGCACATTGCCATAAAAAAAGGGGTAGTAGAGGGCATCATAGGCATCATGATCAAGGCCTTGATGAGCCTTTTCTTGCTATCCAAAGTATGTTTAATATCACAGAGGTAGTAAGAATTCCAACAAGGCATGTGAAGGATAGTTAGATCAAAAGGTTAGATTTGAAGAATATTCCTTGATTTGAAAAGGAATATAACTTTGATTCGTAGAACCATCTCCAAGATTTTCAAGATGCATGTGCCTTGCAAAATATAGAAAATGAGTGGAAAAAACTTAAGTTATTCCCTAGGATACTCATCAAAGAAGCAGAGAACTGGTAGTGATCTTTAGAGCCAGAATCTATCAGATGATGGAGTACCATGCTAGAATTGTTTAATGATAAATATCAAACATACTCTAGAGTGTCCAAATTAAGAAGGTAAATCCAAGGATGGAAACAAGAAACACATAAACCCTTGGATGCCACCATCAACCAATACTATTCCTTGATGCACAAATGTCCTGACCATGGTTATTCTCAACTGAATCAACTTTTCCACATTGTAGATGGGCTTTGATTCGAAACATGGAGAACCCTTGGTGTCTATGCCCAAGGGTGCTTGTCAAAATTAAGTGTCCATCAAGTACAAAGATTAATCAAGTAGGTAGCCAAAGAGGAGGGTGAATTAAGAAAAAGAGAAAATGCAGAACAGTACAACCGTGATCCTTTCATTCGCAAGTAGGAGGTTCAATTCTATGATAGTGAGGATGAGTTTGTACTTAATGAGGGAGTGAATAAGAAAATCTTGACACTCTATAAATGTCAATCTAAACTTACAACCAAGGTTGATTAGTTATGGGACTCAATGGATAGTAGATTCCAAGCTACTCTAAAATCCACTAAAGAATCCAAAGAACAAGGTAGTAATCGTGAGTGCAGGAGGTGCAAAGAAGTTGAACATGCTTATCACAAAGATAAGGGCAAGATTACTACAATAGAATAAGTTGTAGATAGTGAATCAAATGATGATGATCGGTGTGATGTTTGCCCATATGTACATCTTAAGGGATGTTGCCCAATTATGTCACACTTATAGGAGTTTGGGGTGTATGCCTTAAATCCATGACTTACACAAAGGCAAACATAAAGAAGATTACCTTATCCTCAAGGTAATTTTAGGCAATTCCACCAACAACAACAATATTTTCTAAGTGAAGGCTCACCACAATCTTATGAGTAGTATCAATAGTGGCAACAACCACGATCATAGGCATTGGCACTACCAAGGCAACAATACCTTTATCAATAGCCTGATCCATATGGTTACTACATTCAGCAACCTCTATCTCCACATGACTCCTCTAGTCACGTCTCTACTTTCCAACCTCACTACCATCCTTTTGATTATTATTGAGCCCATTCTCTACATGAAAGAAAGGATACCACCTCTTACCCTTATCCTTCTCCTATCTCTGCACATGCTTCTCCTCTATCTACATAGCTACCACCTGCTCCACCTATCCAGGGTGAAATACCAGCTCAACTGCAACAAAGTAATGCTACAAGGGCTGTTAACTTATGATTGGTTTATCAATTGAATGAGTTGAATACTCAATCAAAGAAAATATGTTTTTTTTTATCCCTCAATCCTTCTAAACCCTCACATACACCTATGGTTGGCAAGCCTACTTCTGTATCTTTCTTTGTACTAAATACCTTTGAGTCCCCTTCAAACCAAAATCTACCTAGGATCCATACAATCATGCTTACTAATACATTATCTGATTGGCTTTTTTCTAGAAACCTTCCCAAGAAATTAGCTTATCTTGGAATTTCTCTAATTTATTTGTAGATTGCTGAGAATGAATTATGCACTCAGGTTCTAGTGTCAATCTAATTTCTCATGAGATGTACACTGCCTGGAACCTACCTCCTCTCAATAAGAGCAACATAAGATTAGAATTAGCAGACTAGTCCATCACTATTCCATTGGGACTGGTAGAAGACATTGTGACCATTATGTGTGGGTGGTCTTATCCTGCCAATTTTCTAGTAATCAAAGTGGAGAACTACAAAGGGGATTTCCCAATTGTCATGGGAAGGGCATGGCTAAGCATCGTTGATGCAAGAATGGGAATTAGAGATCTTTCCCTAGAAATATCCAAAGAAAATGCATTTGGAAAGACTAGGACGAAGAGAGTTCCATGCATCACATACAGTGATACAAGGTGCAATTATGTGCAGAAACACTAGGACATAAAGAAAGCATATATGTCTTCATGTAAATAGTGTGTGCTAGATATAGAAATTCAAAGATGTCTATATGTAGTAGCCACAAAACAAGAGGGCATCCAGTAGCTGACCATTGATTCAAAAAGCAACACACTTTGCATGGAACCAACTAAGAGCCTAACATGTGCCTATGTCATAGGCATGGATGAACTCAAGCAAGTTCATCACCAACGTTTTGATGATACAAATGATGATACTCACTGAGAAGAGTTGGAAATTCCCAAAAATTTCAAGTAAGATCCCCTTGAACTGAAAATGCTACTGGCAGAAATCGAATATGTGTTTTTGAAAAATGGGAAGCTAGTCATAATCAATGTAAATCTTACTCCAGACCAGAAAACTATGCTATTGAAGGTAGTTGAAAAATGGTTAGCAGCTTTTGCTTGGTCATATCTTGAACTCACAGGGATTGTTCCTAGGATATGCTAACATTGCATCTACACTGATCCAGCCATGAAGCCAAAAAGACAGTGACAAAGATGATTGAACCCCAAACTGAAGCAAATTGTCAAGGAGAAAATCGAACAACTCCTCAAGGTAGGGTTCATTTATGCCATTACGAATAGTGAGTGGGTTAGTCCACTCATAATTGTGCCAAAGAAATGTGGCAAGTGNGAGTGGGTTAGTCCACTCATAATTGTGCCAAAGAAATGTGGCAAGTTGTGGGTCTACATCGATTTAGGCTACTAAATATGGCAACATTCAAGGACCATTTTTCGTTGCCATTTGATGATCAGGTGCTCAACACAATATCTGGGCATTGCTACTACAGTTTTCTAGATGGTTATAGTGGCTATAACCAAATTCAAATTACACTAGAAGACCAAGAAAAGGCAACATTTATGAGTCCCTGGGGGACTTTTGCATATCACAAGATGCCATTTGATCTATGCAATGCTCTTGCTACATTCCAATGCCTATTTCTAAGCATTTTTCAATAGAAGATTGGTAGTGGTGTGGAAGTCTTCATGGATGACTTCTCCACTTATGGAGCTACATTTGAGCAAGCAATGGACTACCTTGAGCAACTACTAAAATAATGTGTTGAAACCAACTTGCAACTCAATTGGCAAAAAAGCCACTTATCGGTCCAGGAATGCATTGTTTTGGGGCGTAGAATATTGTAAGCAGGAATTGAGGTAGACCTTGAGAAAATAAGGATCATTCAAGGAATAACCTACCAATAAGAAACAATTAAAGATGTTCGATCATTCCTTGGACATACTGGCTACTACTAGTGATTCATAGAGAATTTTTCTAAGATTGCAAAACTATTGGTGAAGCTAATAAAGAAACATGCTCCCTGTGTTTGGACCGCAGAATGTGAAAAAGCATTTCAACATCTAAAAGAGAAACTCGTAGAAACTCTAATTCTACAAGAACTTAACTAGTCTAGACCATTTTATATCATGATAGATTCATCAAATTATTCCTTGGGAGTGATGCTAATGTAGTTAGATAATAAGAAACGTCCATACTACATCCACTGCACTAACCAAAGCATTGTGGATGCACAATTGAACTACACCACCACAAAAAAAGAGTTGATGGTAGTGGTGTTTGCTCTAGAAAAGTTCATGCATTATGTGCTTGGATATAAGGTTTTTGTGCACATGGACCATAGCACCATCCGCTTCTTCATGAACAAGCCAATGGTGAGTCCCCATGTCATATGGTGGTTGGTGATCTTGTAGGAATTCAATATTATGATGGTAGATCAAAAGGACACTAAGAATGTGGTTGCTGATCACTTGTCTTGTTTGCAATGGGACAATAAAGAAAATCCATTATCTGATATATTTCTTGATGAACTCCTCTTTGTTGGGGCTATAACTAAACAATTTCCCAATTAGTGTAAATGGTATGATGGCATTCTCACCTATATTCTTGCTCAGGAGATGCCAGAATGGTTGGATCACTAGAAAAAATAGTAGTTTCTTCACTAGGTAAAACATTTCATGGAGATCAATGGAAACCTCTATAAGGTCTGCATCAATGGCCTAGTTTTTTGGTGTGTCCTTGATTCTGATCAACTATGTGTTCTCCAAGATTCTCACAAAGGTCCTTGTGGAGGACACTATGCTGGGACATGCACAACCATTAAAATCCTAATGGCAAGGTACTATTGGCCAACAATCTTCAAGTATGCTCACCATTACATCCACTCTTGTGAATGATTCTAATGAGATGGTGGAATGATTGCTCGAATGGAGGGACCTCAATAATGGATTCAACCACTAGAATGCTTCGACATATGGGGCATTAACTTCATGAGTCCCATCATACCCATGTCAAATGGAAAGGCGTACATGATAGTCGCTATTGACTATTGTACAAAATGGGTAGAAGTAGCAGCCATCATCAACTATACATCTTCTAATGCTACTTTGTTTGTACAAAAAAATGTTGTAAATACGTTTGGTGTGCCATGTGCACTAATTTTTGATAATGAAACTCACTTTATAGGCACTACCTTTTAGAAGCTCATGTAATGCTTGGGGGTTGAACATAAACTCACAACACCCTACCACCTCCTAGCTAATGGTTAAGATAAGGTTACTAATAGGGAAATCATAAGGATACTAACAAGAACTATTAGCATGTATAGGAAAGACTAGAGCACAAAACTCAATGATGCCCTTTGGGCCTACTGCTCAACATGGAAACTTCCTATAGGCTATTCTTCCTATGAGCTTGTGTATGGAAAATTACCAATACTTCCTATTCAATCTATGCTTTGTACACTTTCAACAGCTTGTGACCTTGAATTTGACTTAAGTCTAGTCCAAAAGGAAAGCTTAATGAATCTCAACCTACTAGATGAAAATTGATTGGGAGATCTATCATCTAACAAGTTGCATAAGGCATACAACAAAAAGCGTCATGACCTAAAAATTAGAAAAGTCAAATTCCAACCAAGAGATAAGGTTCTCTACTAGAACCCCACACATGTACCTCAACAAACTAAGTTTAAACATTGTGGGAAGGACTTTACATCACTTATGAAACTTTTCCTTCTGGGGCCATGATGATCTATAAGCCTGAGAGCCCAAACAAAAAATAGTTGGTCAACATCCAATAAATCAAACCTTTCTATGAGCATAAGTTAGCTAATACAATAAACACCTTATCAAATGGACAACCACGCTTAATATTTTGGATCTTCTCTTTTCAACTTAGTCATGGGGGAGATGGCTGCCCATGCTAATCATCTAAGTGACTCTTAAGTTTTTCAACTTTTTTTTTATACATTCTTTATTTTACATCTTTTTTTTCATGTTATTAATATTTTCTAATTTTTTTTTACACCATCATTAGTATATTTGCTATTTCTTAAACATTTTATACTTTTTTTTGTATTTTCTTTTATTTGGTGTGATTTTATAACTTTTTGTTAATAAGTGCTAGGTACATTGGTAATGTGTTACTTGATGGTGGTATGTACTACTTTATTATTTGATTGTTGGTGTCTAGTTTCTAGCTTTGAATTTCATTACGGATAATTAGGAGATGGTTTCTTTTTTCATGCAATAGGANATCAAACCAGGACATCAAACCAAAACATGAAATCGATAGTGAGGTGAGACATGGAAAGCATAAATGAATGAGAGAGAGTGGAATGGAGTTCTTAATTAAGGTCACATAAGGCCCCTTGTGGAATTTGTGGTTAAATGACTTGATAGGATTCATCCTTAGTCTAGACCAAAACCAACCACATTCAGTAACTTCACATCAACATTNATTTTGTGTTCACCAATAAAAGGAAGTGAAATAAGTTCTTGCATGGTGTGTTTCTCATAAAAAAAATGATGAGAATTCAAAGCACATCCCTTGGATAAAATATGCATACATCCTTGCATGGTGTGGTTCTCATTAGAAAAAGAAAAAAGAAAAAAAACGATGAGAATTCAAAGCACACCCCTTTGACAAAATATGCATACATCCTTGCATGGTGTAGTCCTCCTCAAAAGAAAAAGAGAGAACAATGAGGATTCAAAGCACATCCCTTGGACAAACTAAATGCATGTGTCTTTGCATGGTGTCATTTCCATTTCAAAATAAAATAATTGGAATTCAAAGCACACCCCTTAGACAAAATAAACAAGCTACAAGCACTAGTTATGGGACTAGTCCCCTCTAACTAAGGCCCTTTTTTAGTTCCTACTTCTCTTTTTTTCTCTAATGTGGAATAATGGTTGTTTTGTGGGAGCACTCTTGTGTCTCTGGGGATGAACTAGTCGTAGAATGTTGATGTGAAGTTACTGAATGTGGTTGGTTTTGGTCTAGACTAAGGATGAATCCTATCAAGTCATTTAACCACAAATTCCACAAGGGGCCTTATGTGACCTTAATTAAGAACTCCATTCCACTCTCTCTCATTCATTTATGCTTTCCATGTCTCACCTCACTATCGGTTTCATGTTTTGGTTTGATGTCCTGGTTTGATATGTCAAAATTCTTAGTTAGTTTCTTTTGGGTTTTTGTACTTAACTATTATAACCATTAATCATTCATAGAGCCCATGGACTCTTTAGTTTGAAGTTATGGAAGAGCATAAAAGGCATATGCCTATTTTTGGGAGGACCCACTTGCATATCTTTTGGTTGGGTTAGCTAAGTTCTTTGCCCTTAGACACTTACAATCAAATTCTTTTTGTTTCTTCATCGATGACATCCAATTGTGCACATCTTCACAACATTTTTTAGTGAACTTTCCTTTTTATTGTTATGAATACTTACATCCTCTTCAAATATTTCCTTGTGTTAAAATTTTTCAAATGCATTGGACTGCTTATCTATTTTACCCTATTTTTGAGCCTTCCTACTAACACTACTAAAAGAATCAATCTACCACAATCACAACCTAGTCGAGTGTAACCACTGATAAGACAAGGCATTTAACAGTTATGTGTTACACATTGCATACTAATTCATGATTCTATTGTGATTACAATGGGAAGCATGGATTAGCAGTGGGACTATCTTTACCAAGAATGATGTAGTAGTACCACACAATGAGGACCGTTCATGATCGTTGGATCTTCTCTCTCATTATTCTACTATTAAGAGTTGTTGGATGTTAGTGTTATCTAGGATGCTCATTTCTCTTATCATGAACACCCAATTTTGTAAAAGTTGTAATTCCGTACACTTGGGCACTTAGAGTCTGTTGTTCCATTTGAGTAAGTTTGTATGTCAGTCAATAACCCCATACCTATCCAATATTTTGTAAAGAACTTGTTCCTCATCTTCTTCACTCGAGGAAGAGTTTTCATTCAGTCATGGGGGTATGATATAATACATTCTTTGTTTTCTCCAATGTTAGGTACATGACATCGAAGACGCGAAATTGGGTATTCGATGTTAGGGTTTGGATGCAACATCAAGTATCCAATGTCAGGGGGTATATGTTCACCTATAAATATAGCACCTGGGCTTTCGATTTGACATTAATGTTTGGTCATTTTTTAGTCAAAGTAGCAAATCTCTTGAAGTTTATTTTCTCTAGAGTTAAAATATTTTTTGAGTGCCCGCAGAAGGAGTCTAAGTGTGTGAAATTTTTTGTTTGAGCATTGATATACCTGAGCACAGCAATGTGATGGGAATAAAATGAACTCTTTTGATCATCCTTGTAGCACTAAGAATAGATTGATATTTTATTTTAATGCTCTTTACTTTTATGAACTCTAGTTTAATGCATTTAAATTGTGAAATTTATTTCTAGTTATTAATAAACATAAGCACGACCACTTCGAGCATACATATAGTACTTGGTAACCTAGCAATGCTTGACATTTGGTAGCCTAGCAGTGCTATATGTGTTTAGGATGTGTCCAAGAAAGTGGAATGGTTACTTGTCTTAGGCTAGATAGGCAATAGCAAATTAGATTTTAAATTACTCTACTTTTCATTCTTGTTGTAGGTGATCAAATCTATAAAATATAAAATAAGAAAGATCATATACCTCAATTATACTTAAACCATACCCTTGAGTCTCACAAGTGTATTTGGGAAGACAACAAACATTCTTAACACCCATTTCACTTCCTAGAAAAGCTAGTGTACTAGGGAACTATAGGTCCATGGAATTCAACTGGATCACGGGTAACCGCTTTAGTGCTTTGTATGGTTGGGTGTAGGGGGTACCTCAAAGCTCATTAATATGGAAAGTATTTATTGATGTTTTGTGATGTTGAAAGGTTCAAGATTATGTGGAATTGCTTGGTAGGTATAAGATACAATAGTTATATAACTGGGTCCTCCCCAAAGCAAGTTCAAGCCCTTACTGCCCTTGTATGATCACACCTAAAAGTATCCATAAGTAAGGAGTTGAATGTAATGCATACCTTTTTAGCAAAACACACATGTTAGTACCACTAAATTGAGAAAATAACTCTATGTTACACAAAACCACAAGTTATGACTATTCAAATAATGAGATGAGATAGAGTTAGAAGAGATTGTAGAAATTAAGATGTGAGGTATCTTACCATAGGCATAGTGAATTCTTTTGTTTATTAGTGGTTAACGTAATCACTAGCCTTTCTATTCAAGATTCAAACCAAGTCCAGACCACATTCCAGTGACATCACATTGTGTCATCTCTTGGAAGTACAACTATAAGACGATTAATGTTGCAAGGAGTATTGTCACTTGGTGTATTGTCCAAGGGATGAGTTTTATTCATGGAAATTTGTTTTATTTTTAGCTTTTTTAGAAGCTAGCTACCTTTAGGCATGGGTAACATGTCTTTCTAGTGGGATCCCCCAGAAATTTATTATGTTCTCCTTTATTTTATTTTTGTCAACCTTTTTAGGAAGAACTTATTTTACTCTTACTCCCATTTTTCATTAGATTTACAAGGATATAATAAAACCTTAGCAACATGATAGAACTCACAAAACTAATCTAAAAGAATCCACAAATCCCCTTGATGTTACATCCTTTTCATTCCCACTTGGTTCTTCACTTTTATGTCTAGGCATAATGATCACGAGTTTATTCTTTGTTGTATGATGGAAAAGAATATTGTTATGGCCATGATAAGAACCTCTTATTAATGGAATGGATGGATGGATGATGTGGGTTCATTATTTAAATAATCAGCCCCTTATGACTTGATAACATAGAGAAATCTTCACTTATTGGACTACAACTTTCCTCTATTTGTAATGTGTCTTATTAGTAATCAAAATTATTTACAAAGGGTTTGAAAACAAATTATAAAAAAAAGGAAAAAGATAGTAAGAATTTTGAAAAAGTATAAAGAATGAGAAATGTTAAAAGAATTGAAAATGTTAAAGAATCGGAAGATATCAAAGAATGTCAAAAATTTAAGAAATGAAAAGTATCAAAGAATGAGAAAAGATTAAAAGAATAGGAAAAATTGCATCACGAAATATGAAAAGTAAAAAGAATTGTAAAACAAAAAATGAAAAAATATTTATTAATTCCAAAATCAAAGTAAAGTATCTCTTCCACAACTGAACTCATGGGTGAGTGTTCGGAAAATGCTCCCTAGATCTTTTGGATCATACACTCTAGGTGGTTCACTTACCATCTTTATTGATTTGACTTTCCTGCTATTATGCCATGTGATCTTGATGGTAGTTGAATTTTGATTGTCTAAATCCTATTTTATTTCTCTTTTAATGTATGATTATGATTTATTAATTTCATTTTTGGCTCCTTAGTTAGAGTCATGTTCTTAGGATGGGAATTAATAAATGAGTTAGATTGTTTCATGCATTGTTTGGATAATTTTTGGTTCTCAATTAGTGGCCATAGGGCATCTTTTGATTTTGTGGCTCTTGTGATCTCTTGTGTGCATACTTGTTCCTCACATTTTTTGTGGACTGGTGTGATGACTATGTTAACATTTTGGAATGTTGGTCAATGATTGCACCCTATTCTTTTAGTAGTAATGCATGGAATCCACTATGTATGTATGGCTTCATGCTTATCCTCCTTCGAGATTTCCACAAATAGATCCTTCATACTTAACTTAACATCAATTGTGCTAAGCCATGCTTTCCCCATAATTATTAAAAATTTCTTATCACAATCGTTCACGTTGATTATTAAAAAGTCTATTGGAGAAGATCACCCATTGACAGTGGTCACTACATTGTCTATTTATCCCAAAGGAATGGCAACAAATTAATCTGCAAGCTCCAACCTAATGTTGCACTCTTTCAATGGTAGTAGGTTCCATGCTTGATATGTTTTGTAATAGATCAAATTTACCTTAGAACTTAAGTCTAGTAGAGCTTTGCATGGTAGGTTTCTAACTACTTGTAAATAGATCAAAGAAACTCTTGGATCAAGTCTCTTCTTAGGGAGTGGCCCTACCTTAATCTAGTCTATAACAATTTCAGTGAGCATGACAATCTATATGTTTGGATTGGATGATGATGGAAGCTTGTTGATTGTAAGAGAATTTGTGATAGGGGAAGTTGGTATTGATGAATCTCTAATTCTACCAACCTTTTCAAGACTTGTCCTAAAGAAAGGACATTTCTTCATTTTACCCTTAGTGTTGCTAGTATGATCCTCTATTTGTATGTTTACTGCCTATGTAGCTTTCGTCTACTATAGTTGTGATGGAAATTCCCCTTACATTGTAAGTGGTGGCATTGGTGGTAAAGAATTTGGATTTGGAATTGAAAAATCATCTACTTGTGAATGCATGTATGAGTTTGAGTTGGTCCTTGATAATGTCAGTTTGTGTTATTCAGGTAGATAGTACTATGGGGTTTGAATAGTTGTGCTTATTAGTGAGATTGGGCGTTGAATGTGATATCCATAAGGGTCTCATTGCTTGTATGATATTGTTGCTTTTTTGGTGGCATTACTCATGTCTGTGGTTGCTACCATTGCTACTGATATTGCTCCTTTGGTTAAGCGAAGGCTCTACTTGGGTAATAGGTTGGCTTGAAAGGTTGCCTGATATTACCTTGAGGATAAGGAAGTCTTCTAGGCCCTTTCTTTTGGACAAAGCTTGGATTGAGTACATATACCCCAGATTCTTACGAGTGGGCCATAATAGGACAACATCTTTTAGGATGTTCATATTAGCACACCTTGCATCCTTCCTCTTCTTTTGAACTAGAGTCAATGTACCCCTCAATGGTAGCAACTTTTTCTTTGTGCTTGTAACTATCTTGTTCATAATCTCTTTTCTTCTTCTTTTGCTTGCCCCTATTGAGTGCTTGTTCAATATTTTTTTCCACAATCTTTAGGGTTGTAGAAAATTTCTCGTCTACTAAATCCTAGACTTTCTCTACCTTAGCTGCTATATCATTGACTTATTTTTGAATAGGTAAAGTCTTTTGTTGAATGACCTGATCCAAAGTTTTCTCTTCTTGTGTATTGCAGACTTGTGCATCTCTTTTTCGAATTGATGGGGCTTTATTATACTCTTCAACCAATTCCCTTTCTCTTAGCTCACATTCCTCTTTGGCTACCTAATCAATTAGTCTTTGAATATGATGGGTGGTCATTTCTAATAATCTTCCTTAGGTGTAAACTCCAAGGGTCTCTTTGGTTTTGCTCTGCAACCCATATACAATGTGCTTGAGCTGTTCCTTTGATGAAAATTTATAGTCTAGGCACTTATGTAATAGTGAATAGTATCCATTCATTATTGCATCAAGGGTCTCATTAGTCTCTTGCTTCTATCCCTGGATTTTTTTTCTTAAATTTGACATCCGTGAATAGCTTAGGTACTTGTCATTAAGGATATCGAGCATGGTACTCTAGTATTTGATGGATTTAGGTTCTAGTGACCTAAACTAGCTCTTTGCTTCCTTCACAAATGTTCTCGAAAATATCTTTAACTTTTGCCAATAACTTTCGATGTTTTGTAGGGCATATGCATCATGGAAAGCTTAAAGGTGATTTTTTGGATCAGTGTTGTAGCCACCTTTAAATCTTAACATATTGTTCATGTCTAGCCATTTGATTCAGCTATCCCTCATGTGCCTGGTTAGCATGTGGATAGCTTCCTAGTTGTGTATTATGCTTTAGGTTGCCATAAGGGGTTCATTATTGTGTTTGGGTTCATATGCTCTATTGTAGTAGTGACCCTTTTTGTGCCCATATTTTTCTTGATCCTCTCTTTGATCCTTTTGTCTCCTTCATTCATTTCCTTCATCTTCTATATCAGAGTGCCTTGAATATCAATCATGATGGCCATGAGTCATCCTTTCTTTGCTATCATAGTCCCAGTACTTGTGTCTTCTTCTGTTAGAGTCCACCAATAATTGTGATGAGGTAGATGAGGTAGATGAGGTGTTAGGAGAATGATGTCGACTCATTCTTCTTTCATGACTCTTATATGCTTCTTTGTAGGATTTATTAGGGACCCTTAGCCTTGAGTCCTGGTTACTCCTTGAGTTAGTAGCCTTTCCCTTAGGTGTCTTTCCTAGAGTGGAATGAAGTTGGGCTTTGACAAGTTCCTCAAATCTAATGATAGGTGTTTTTGAAGGCTCCTCATGGTTCTAGTGGAGTTACTTAGAAATAAATGCATTAACATCAAGTTTTTTTAAGATAATGGAAGTGTTGACATACTTCCCTTTGTTGTGTACATGTTTTATCTCCATGGTAGCATCTCTCATCATCTGCTCTTTTATGGATTCATAGGGTCTTGTCATGTGTTGAGTCACTATTGATGGATAAATTTTGGATGCACCAACACCTAGGGAAAAACTCATTTGAGGAGACTATTGTCTAGGGCACCTCTTGTATGGGTACAGAAACCCAAGAATAGTCTCAACTAAAGAGGGCCATGTGATGTTCCAAAAAAATAGTAACTAAACTAGAAAATAGGGGAATTTGAATAGGATAACTATTTTGAATTTCAAGACTTCATTAAAATATAGTAGGTAACTAGAAAATTTAAACTTTTTCTTGGTCCCTACTATCGTCACTAGTTCATGTCATCTCATCGCCAGGAATGCCACCATAGCCAACACTACTCATAGCCACAGGGAGAGGAAGAGAGAGAGAGAGAGAGAGAGAGAGATTTCACTACTATTCACTTTGCATGCTACAGACATGTCGTTCACAGCCTTTGTTTCCTAGAGTCCATGCCATTTTTTCTACCATGTGTGTTGCCAGAGAGGAGAGGCTAGATCCCTGCACCACCACTTAGAGCGCACACTTGCCATTATCTACAATAGCTTGCTACTGTCTACCATAGACATGCCTACCACATATGCCACCATTCATGCATCACCTATCGTTAGTGGTAGAAAACCTAGGGAACCTGCCTACTGCAACTTCATTACCATTGAGAGAGACTACCTTCCATAGTGAGTGCCACATGCCCACTTTCAGGGACCAACATGTCGTATGCTTGGTTTGCTATGCATGTGCATTACCTTCGCGACTAGAGAAAAAAAGTAGAACCTCACATGCCCACCATGTACATTACCGTCACTATCACGATCGCCATCGCTGCCTCAGGAGCTCACCTACCTATCATGCACTACCCACAGAGGTTAGCTGCTTGTCATGCAAACTAGGAGAGAGGAAAGAGGCTACCAGCATTGCTTGCCACACATATGCCTACTAGTTTCCTTTATAAAGTGAATTCCTCGATAGATGATTTGCCTACCACTTGTTGCTTAACCCCCCATTGGTGCTGAGAGTCCCTTGCTTTCCCCCACAACCATCTGCAGTGTACCCTGTTGCTACTGCAAGAGAGAGAGGAGGCTGCAAGTGCTATCTACCATCTTTCACCACATCGCTGTGCTAGAGAGAAAGGAGGCCATGCCCCTTCTACCCCCTCAACATCCACAAATTTTCTTTTATAACTACTCATTGAGGTGTTTAAATTCCCATGTCCTGTGTTAGTTACACCCACCACCCAGGCCATTACGTAACTTTCATGATGCCCAAGACCACTACATCATTAGGTACACCACCATTGCACATAACTGTTGGCACCACCCAAACATAACTCCCACCATGTTCTCCACTACCATTGGTTACCACCAATGTAACTTCTAGCACCACCACTATCGATTATGCCACCTTTATGATCATTACGTAACCCATGTTCTACATCACCTAGGCTGTTACATGCTTGTACAAATTAATTTTCTTTGTGCTTAGTGCTAGGGATCATGGCCCCGTGCCTAGCATCGGCAATGTTGGCATCAAAAGTCACATGATACCCATCCTAGATCTAGTTCAAATGCATTCCCCTTAAGGTAGTTTGAAGCATGTTAAGTGCTGCATATTTTGAAGGCAAGACTATGTTGCCTTGCATGTCCTTCCACTTTATTTGATTATCCTGATGAAAGATGAAAGTGAAGTTTGGATGGTAAGGATCAGTGTGAGCATAAGTAATTCTTGTATGCATTGACATCCCCCATTCTTCTTCATCAATGATTCCATCATTGCTTCTTCTTGTCTTCTTGTTAGGTGATGGTTGATATTTGTTTGACACCATATTATAGTTTTTAGACGTTATGTTTTAAGTGTGCTTTCCTTATGGTTGTAAGGTTTGACTATATGTTTCAAATACAACGAACTTTGAAAAATCAATTACTAAGCATACATTGACGTGTCCTTGGCAATGGTGCCAATGATGAGTGGTGGAGTAATCCAACACCCAACCATACAAGATACAAGTGTTCATGCATAGCCCAATCAAATTCCGTGGACAAGGCAATGTAATTATGCTAGTAATTGATTTACATTCATGATTGTTGTCTTCCCACGTGAGTTAGTAAAATCAATGTGTATGGTTTAACTCATAGCGAGGTGTATGATAATTGATGTTGCTTTGGCCATTTTACTCCTAGTAAACATGAGGTAAATGAAAGTGGCTTCTAAGTCTAAGTAAACAACAAATGAATCTAGTCTAGCCTAGGTGATGGAAATCTGTTCTTGACTCTCCGCACATGTCTTGGACTTATGTAATCATTACTAGGATTACCAAGTATCTCGCTACTAGGCAAACCAAGCAACAATACTACTAGGTTACCAAACGATCACACTTAATGCTCAACATCAGTTGTATCCATTCCGCTTAACAATAGTAAAAGTAAAGTTCATGGAGAAGTAAATTAGTAACTAGGAAAACAGTAAACATTATACCAAGTTAAAATAGTAAACATAAATCTTAGTAAACAATAAAAAAATCTAAGTGATGTTGCAGTGATGCAAAGTAATCTCGATCTTTATTTCCAGTCATGAAATGTGTCCAAGTACATTCCCCTTGAATAAAGACTCCATTTGATCACTTAACATCACACTGCAGGCATACACTGCTAACTCTTAAGTGCTAAAATCAAGGAAACAAACTGACAGAATTTCACTAAGTTGGAATGAAATTGTTTGTGGACCATGCGCCTAAGTGTCATATTTATAGCCTTGCACGTGTCCATGATATTAGGTATTCAACATTGTAGCTTATGCCCTGAAATCAAGGATTCAATATCACAACTTCAATTTATCAAATACTATAGTGTTTCTCTTCCATTGATTTGACATTGTCCCTTTCTCTTAGATCTTATTGAGTAATTTTATTGATCAAATTATCATTATCTCTCCAATAAGCTCTCATACATCTATGTCCAATCTTATCACTCTATCATTCTTCATTTTTGAAAAAACTTTCTTTACTTTAAAAGTATATATAAGGTTAGTTATTCCTATGTATGAATCATATTTAATTAAAAATACACCTGAATGATATTGATGAGAGACTTCATATTACATCTCTTACTTACAAATTTTAATGTTATTTTTCATTCAAAAGGATAAAAAGGCATATGAGAATCAATTACAAACCCTAGCCATGGTCCTGAACCTATATTTTTACTATGCTCTAGGCAACTTATATTTAGGACAACTGTCTTAGTTTTTACCATTTCAATTTTATTTAAGCTTTTTTTTGTTATACTTTACAGATTATACAAATTCTTGTTTACCCTTTGATGAAGTCCCTTGCACCATAAAAATAAAGGAAAATGCATTTTTTAAGAATGAATTGTAGTAATATTATATTTGTTAAAAAATTAACAAAGTCCCTAAATTTTGCTATTAAATTTATTACAATGTACCATGAGCCATTAAATTTTGCTTGTTATCACTATTTTCTTCAACTCAAAGCATCATCAAACAACAAAACTTATATCTTTAAAAGAGAAAGATTGCAAAAAATACAAAAGAAATGTTTTGAAGAAGGTGTGATGTGAGCATTATTATTCATTTTCTTCACATGTTCTCTAGGGAGTCTTTCATGCCTTTGGTATCATTGATCCATGCACAGAAGTGATGCTTTTGATGGCAAGAGGCTCGTAGAAAGATGATATTATGCTAATAAAATAATCACCTTTACAACACTATGATATTATCTCTTGTGTAATACTATTGTTACATTTTATCACTGTTTCTTGAGATTCAACTTTGTAAAATCATTTTGTGTTCCCATGCTATGCTTTGAGTAAACTCTTGTTATTTTCGGTCTTATTGTATTAATTACTTCTTGGCCAGAAATGTGCATTATTTTTCTTGCATTATTTTTCTTTAAAATGCATGGCAAGAATTTTTCTTTGCTGGAGTGAATATTAATCAGAAATTTCAAACTTTAAACTAACGGCTTTAAAGAACTGTGAACATAAATTCAATCAGAAATTCAAACATATTATGTCTATGGAAGGCATTAATAAATCGAAATTGAGATAAAGTTAGCCCGGCTATAATTAATGCATTCAATCATATTTAAATTGAAATACGAAAAGATCATGTGTGTATATGCTACCAACTTTGACCGATTGATTTTGTCATTTCTGGCAACAAATTGGCAAAATAAAGTATCAAATTTGTTAAAAGCAATGCCAATTTCTTTATACTATTCTACCAATTTTGCTTTTCTATTGATCAATTAACTAACTATTTTACTGAACCCATTCAACAACATAACATTTTGAAAAAAAGAGGCCAACAGCATTTTCAAGGTTAACAGAGGTCGCCATTTAGGTAACATATTCCTCTCTTTCTTTAAAAAATTTTCTTTCTTTGCCAAATAGATACTTGCCAGATCTGCTATTTACTTTAATGTATCCAGTGAAAATTTTCTATAGCAAAATTTATTAACAAATCCCAGGAATACTTCTAGTAGGGAAAAATTAGGTTCTACATAAAAAGGAGTTCATGAGAACAAAGTAAACCAGGAATGCTACCATTCTACTAGGAAGAAAGCAGGTTCTACATAAAAAGAAGTTCATGAGAACAAGCTAAAACTTTCATGAGAACAAGCTAAAACTTCTAACATCTGATACTTTCTATACTTTTTACAATTAGGCAGGTGAAACTTTTATGGTCAAAGATGCAAGCAAAGCAAAAGAAAAACCATTAAAAGTTTGAGGTGGATGATACCTCTTGTATTTCTGCTTTCCCATAGTTATTCAGTGGTCGCTGTGTTTCAACTTTCTTTACTACTTCACCCAAATTATTGAAGGGAAGTCCAAGAAGATTTTCAACATCAATTGTCAATGATATAGATGTGTATGAATCAAATATCATTGACAAAACCGACTCCACTTCTTTCATGGATGGCCTCAATACAACATCTTTGCTTGTGCAAATCAGGGCTACCCTCAGCATACCTTCAACTGCCTCCAAATCTTTTTCTTTCTGAATTTCAATTCCTTCTCTGCTGTCATTTGCTCTTGTTAAAATACCTTTAATTCTCTCTACTTTTTCCTCTTCTATGGTCGTCTGAAACACAGTAGACACCCAATCTGGCAATGTGAGATGAGGACCAAATATATCATGTGTGGGCTCTATTCTGGTCATGACTTCTAGCATTACCACTCCAAAGCTATAAACATCTCCTTTAATGGATAGTTCTCCTCCAATTCCGTACTCTAACTCATTAACAAGCAGCAGCAATATATTAGAAGAGATACAGTTAAATTTAAATGATAATAGCCCTCAAATATTAAAATTACCAAAACACATCTAAAACGTTAGTTGAAAAAATATATATACCAGGAGCAACATATCCTAGAGTGCCTTTGATTGCGTCTGATGAGGAAGATGTTGCAGATGTTGACTTCTGTGCCACAAAATGGGCTATGCCAAAGTCAGAAAGCTTCACTGTCATGTCTTCATCCAGCAACACATTATGTGGTTTAACATCACAGTGAATTACTGTGGGGCTGCAATCATGATGAAGATAATTGAGTGCTCCAGCTAACTCTTTCAATATGTATAGCCTCATTTGCAAACATAATGATCTGAATTGTCCTTCATGTTGATCGTAGAGAAGTGAATGAAGAGAACCATTGCTCATATATGGCATGACTATGGCTTTGAAATCACCCGAATAAACCACAGTTAAAATCCTGATAAGGTTCCTGTGGCGCAACTTTCCCAATACCTGACATTCCTGTTGATGCGTAAATTTTGGTCACGCTTCCAACGCCGGAAAAACTCGTTTAAGGAGACTGTTGCCTAGGGCGCCTCCCGTATGGGTACGGAAACCCGGGAATAGTCTCAGCTGGAAAGGGCAATATGACAAACAATAATAACAAAATATCAAAATAAAACTTTAAATTTGATGTAATATTTAAATACTCCAGTCAATTTAATTTTGGAACTCAAAATAGTTTAATCAAGGTATAAGACAATTAATAATTCAAAAGTTAAATTTAGTATTCCCTGCTATTGCCGAAGCAGTTGCTAATGAGGACCGAGGAGTCATTTTGGGCGTTGTAGCAGGAGAAGGATCTGTGCAGAGCTAACCGC
>MNCI01030745.1:29909-47461 GCA_015680685.1 Gnetum montanum | reverse complement strand
ATCAACATAAAGAGGGGAAGCCATGCCTAGAAGAAGCTCTCTTTACAGTTGTTATCATTAGGCCATTACAAAGCCTATCTTGTAACGAGTTAGCATGGGTAAACGTTTGGTAGTGCCCCAATTCAGGTTTCCTCCCTTAATACTTGTTTATTTATAAGGCTGGTCCCGAGTTTCATGCATAGTGCTCTCACCTTCCCCCTTCCCCTTAACCCTATGACTGATGCACTGTTACTATCAATAGAACTTCTTTTCGGGTCCGACACCCCCCTTACAAAGCCTATGATGTTGTTGGTGAGGGCATGTGCATGTATGGTGTGCATTGGTGTACATGTATAATGTCTCATCATACTCATGATGTGTCATCATGATGTGTTTCATATAGACATGATGGACTACAACTACCATACACTTGCATATGGTAATGTGCGATAACCTGCGATGAGCACCTTCTCACAAGCAACAACCCAAGACATAGGTCTACTAATATTGCGACAAACTGTGCCTAGCCGCCTCACACAGTCCCAACTAGAAGGCATTGGAGTTTTCTAGAAAGGATTGATGGCTTGCATTTTGAGGGTTCCATAAGACAAAGGGTCATCCGAAATGCATTGGGGACCTTTGGAAGAAACCAATTGCTTAGAGTTTCTGGCTACCGAAGACAAAGAGGCATCCAGAAACAAGGTATCCGTAAACTGCAATGGAGTGTGAGTAGCACCTTCATGCAGTCCATACCAGAACTGCTGGGAAGGTAAGACAAGCCCTACCACTGTTCAAAATTTCTTAGCGTTTTCTCTAGCTAGGGTTAGCTGCTCAATTCTGTGACAGTATTTGCAAATTTTTGTATGGCCATGATGAACGCAATGGCTGTTATTGATGAAGTTTATTAACTGGTTTTTAATAAAAATGAAAATTTCCACCTCAAATAGTCAATATTTCCAAATTAGGAATGAAGTCGTGCACGCTGTGTCGGTTTGTTTGGTCCCAACCAAACTGACCTATTGTGTTATTAAGGCTTTCCAAGAAAAATTGCTCTGAATCCTCTCAATTCATAGACTGACATTGCTGTTAATATCCCACAAAGTTTCCAAGCTTCTTTCTTTCAGTGATTTCGTCAAACTGTTTGTATGGTTGCATCAAACTGTTAGCATGAATCAATTCATAAAAATCTCACTTACATCCACTCTGATTAGTTTTTTTTTTGTGTCAGTTTACAGTAAAAGAATGCAAACTGATACGATGTATATATTACGTGTTTCACATTTTCTGTCAATTCACTTGATCTTTGTCAAATTTTTTTATTTTCATATATCTAAGGCTATCATTGAAAGAGAATTGATTGGGTAATTTATGCCATTTACAAATACTTAATTTCTTAAACTCTATGTGCACAAATACAAGACTGTACATTTTTAGTTAATGATGAAATAGATTGCTGCGACTGAAGTTTGTAAATAACCATGATTATGACTTTTGTGAATTGGGTGATACTACATTGTTTTTATTGTGAAACAGGAACTATCGTGGACCTTAACTGAATGTGCACCCTTGAACAGTAGAAGTATAATACCAAGAATAAAATAGCTTGAAAAATTTATTGGATAGTGGAAGTATATGGAAAACTATTTGTATTCAAGTGAACCAAAGCTTTTCAGGTTGCTTGAGGATATTCATTGCTTGAATTCACATCTTATTGAGTGACATGTTTACTAGTAGAGCCATGCTCTATGATCGAGCTTAGTGATTGATAGTTACAATGTCATGCATAGGTCTTTCAACTAGATTTCAATGATTATAGTTGTATGCCATCATAGGTGATTTTGCTAATCATGCTGTTAACATAGGCAATTTTGTTATATTGCTAACCAAGTACTCCCCAAACTTAAGTTTTTTTAAAGGTTTTATGTTAAATTCTATTTTAATTTTCTCAAAAAGTTTATCCTGAACTTTTATGTGATTAGATTAGATCAAATTGTTTCCATTGTTGGATTTCACTAATACCTCAGCTTCAATCAGGAAAAACATTATGGAAACAAATTTTATTTTGTAAGGTATGGGTTTAAACAACAATGTTAGAAACAACTAATGAAATAGATAATAAAATTGATTGTGTTGCATGTTTTGCTTTACTTGGGATGTAGAGATGCTAACACATTGTTTACAGACTGAAAACCATAAGTTTGATTTAAATTGAATTGAAATTGATATTTATACCATTTTGGATTTTGTTAATAATTTATTATAGTTGGCCAATAATGATTTAATTTTTAACACTTGCGGCATATTATATTTCTGTGTATTCAAAGACCAACATCATCTTAACCATCAACAACAAATGCCAAGAGGAGATCTGGCAAAGTGTAGGAGGCACAAGAGTGTGCACAAACACAAGGAAGATATCAAGAAGGCTCTTAGGCTAGTGTGCAAAAATCTATTGGAGAATAGGAGGCAAAGGCGTGTTGACATGCACAAGAAACATTGGCACAAGAGGAGCAGCACCAAAGGGAGGTGAAGCTGAGATCAGCCCCCTTGCGAAGTCCACGTGACTTCAACACTTGGATGCAACTTATTTGGCTTGAGATGCTTAATAAGCTTGTAGAACACTGTCTAGATTTCATCATCACTAGAGGTCCTGGTTACTATGAGGAGGAGGCCTGTTAATTCTATGTTGTGCATCATCACAAATCACTTGTCTCAAAGGTAGTTGAGATTGGTAACACCACCTATATACTTATAGAGCTTATCTTGGAGCAGGTACTAAACATGGAAGGTTGTCCATAGTGGGAGTATTTTGTGATTGCCACCCCAAATATAAAAACATAGCTATTGAGTAGAGTTCCTAAGGTGGAGATTGATGAGATAGGATGGCTCTATAGGAACTTTAGCCCACAACAGAGAGTTATGATCAAGGTAATTCACACAAATCTCTTCGTTGTGACACATCACACTCATGTGATGTCCTTTGCCCTCATGGTCCTGCTTGATTTGGAGAAGGACTATTCGCTGAACTATCCCCACATTATCATGAGGCAAATGGAGATTGTCAACAAAGATGTTGCTGCAATTCCTTTTCCATCAGATGTGTCTGCTCTTTTTAGGCACTATCCAATTCCTGAACTTGAGGGGAATGACAAAGCAGTCCAAATGTTTGGGGAGGATCAACTGCCAAATGTGGGATGTAAATGCTTAAATTTTACTAACAACTTCAATATAGGAGCAATCTTGATTTTTATCTCAACTTTTGGCAATATGGTTATAATATATGGATATAGTATGTTGTGTTTCGGAGGAACCTCATTACACATGTATTTCTAGATAGGCATTTTCTAGTCATTTGAAAGTTTTCATTGTGGTTTAAGTTGTGTATAATCCAAAAATTACAAACTACAAGTACCTACATAATGTAGTGTACTTGTAGGCTACAATGCAAGTGAATTGCGATGAAAAATGACATCGCAATCGATTTCTAAATGTACTTTAAACATAGTGCTAGGTGCATGTAGGTCACAATCTAGTTGCAGTCTCTCAAAAACAACAGTGCAACTGTCCTGCGATCCTAGCTTGCTTGTAGGCGGATATCCAAAACAATGGGGAACACAATGCTAGGGTCTTGGGACTTGTAGTCATCTAGCAACATATGTTTTAAGCTGTGCAATGCACTACAAAATGCATGTACTCACAAATTTTATGAACGGCGATGACATGTGTTTCACAGTGCATTACAGGTTTGCATTTCTAGGCTACAAATATCCTATGTGTCACATGTTTGTACCTATGCATACTTGCACTGTGTTTTTGAAAAATGTGAATGATATGTAGCTCACATAACAGTTACATTCAAATATTTATACAATGCTAGTGCACACGGGTAGTAGTGGATGCACCATATCCTGTTTTACTTCTATATATATATATATCTTGTGTTTGTTATCTTAATATCTAGATATCTTACAAATAACGTGGAATCTTGATATCTTGAAAGATTAATAAAATTCAAGATTGCTCAACAATGCGACTCACACAATCCTTGCAACATAAAACAGAGACACTAATACAATAGTGTAGATAACTATGATCCACACCACCTTGTAGCCTGCGAAGTAAGAAACAATGTGAGGAACTACTACTTGCATTGTCCTTGCATCCTAAAATGGATACATGCCAAAAATAGTGCGAATAAACTTCAAGATGCATGTCCATGCAATTTATTTATGTGCTAAAAAATGTGATGTGCATGATGTCCCAGTCTTCATGCAAAAACTACAAGCACATGCTTGTTGCAATTTTCATGTGAACCGCCACAACACGTGGTTCACATTGTCATGTATTCTTGGTGTGTGCAACACTATGTTTTGCATAATATCACAATCTAAAAAATGCAAATGATGTCCCACAGGCAAGTTCATGCAGGATCACTTATAAATTTTTAAAATATGTAATTTGAAAGGTAAAGAAAACTTGAAGAAAGTCTTATGTGACTATGATGCTTCTCTCAACATATGAGCCCTGAGTATAACTTATGGGCCTTGTTTTGTAATGCTGTGACAATTAATTATTGGATTTAGAGAATATCAAACAAGAGAATGAGATAGAAAACAGTATGCACAATATATTGTAAACACTTTTACAAAATTGAAAAAGATATCCATTTGAACCAAAAGTATCAGAGATTCATTTACAAAATCATAGGCGAGATGCATTACAACCTAATGACATTAGAAAAATGGAATGCATCATGGACAATGACTATAATCAGATTTTGTTACATCATGTGATACAAGTGGAGCATGTTCATTGTAATACTCATTGAGTAAATGTGGAGATACATGTTTCTCAAAATTTGATAAACTATGGGATAACTTAGGATTTTTGCGTATCATGGATTTTTGATACGTTGCAATAAAATCAACAATGAAATTCAACTCTTCAAAGAATACCAAGTGATGCAAATAGATGATTATATACATTCCATAGTCATATCCATTTTCTTGATGACAAAGACCATCAACTGAAATTATATTTCATTTCAAAGCTACTTTTTTCCTCTTACCCTTGAGTTCAATGACAGCTTCAAAGCAAATAGATAGGCCCTCAAACAAATAATCTATAAAATTCAACTATAACGAGGCATTGAATCATACACCAATATTTTACATGCTAGTATGTAAACTATAACAAGTACCTAATGTCCACCAATGATCAAAGGATGACAAAAGAATGTGTGTTTGAATTGCAAAAACTCATCCTAGCACATTTTATCTTTAAGCTCTGTAACAAAATCTAGTTCTACAACAAAATTATCGACATCTTCCTCAACTAATATATTGTTTTCAAAATTTACAATTTGTCATTTGTTGCCTTTCTTTGATCTTTATCTTTGGTTCTTTTGACACATGCATTTTGCTCTTCAAGGACTTCATGTAACATTGAAACATATTGTTAAAGATGAAATATTTTATATTCTAAAAATCAGGACAACTATAGAGTGACTTTAGAAGTTCCTTCAAGTGCATGACGTAGACATCTATTATGTCATCATTCAGCCATTCTCTTCATTCATGTTTATATAAAGTGCAAAAGAGTACCTTATGATAACATATGGGGCAAATGATGTCCTTAGAAGCTCTTACTTGTCAAGCATACCAGAGACAAGCAATTGCATCACTTTATCAATTATTTCATAGTCATTAGTTGGGGTTTTGAAATCAATAGTATCATCAACTGCAAAATGGAAATATTTGATAATAAAATCAGATTGCATTTCATCATGATAGTTTTATAAATAACATAACATATTGTACATCAATATCAAGTTCAGTTACCTATTGCTTTATGGAAATTCTATGTCTTGTGGATTATTTGTTCTTTGTTGTACTCAACAAAAACAAATAATCTCTTAGCTACTTTGGGTGTATCCATGTCATTTAGATCTATTACACCCATGCACATTAAGGACATTAAGGACATTAAAGGAGAAGCTTCAAAAAATATTAAAGATTTAAATAAATAGAGAAAATTCAACTTCATACCATTATTAGGGTCCTTAGTGATGTGGCTTCTATCAAGGTGAATGTTTTTTTGCTACCAATGCATTCCTTAGCACACATATTTTAGTATTGAGCACAACAATTTCATCACCCATTTTTTGATTTTGAACAATAAGCTTTTTGTATGCAACTATTTTCATTAGCCACATGCATCTTGATTTTTGCCTTTAGTGCATTGATCTCTTCCAACAATTGAGACTTAACACCTTTCAACTCATCCATAATATTCCAAAGTTTTGCATTTTTTTCATAATATTAATATAATGTCTCAACCACATTATCTAGCTTGTCTTCAATTGCTTTCATAGAACACTTCTCATGATGGCACACATCTTGCAAAGAAGGTTTATTATTTTCTTTAATATCAAATGAGCTTTCAGGCCTCTCGAACAACAATGCATTCCTAAAAATGCTTTTAGGTTCCAACTTCATTATATCCAGAAGTTGTGTAGGGATAACCTATATGTTATATTTTTGCAATAATTTACTCACAATAATTGAAAAGCCAATAGACTCTCTAACATCATTAAGTTGTCATGCCGTTTCATGCCTCTTTATTTCAGATAGTATGGTTATTGAGATATTAAAAGATAGACCTTCATTGTTATCCAATGCCTACATTAGTAAAATGGCATTATTAGAAATCTTGGCTTTAATAGCTTTTACTGAAAATAAAGGCCACTGCATAAATTTCAAAAGTAACAATAACTCTAAATAGCAATTTTGGGCTGCTATCTTTCTTATCATATGTTTGGGCATACTGAATTAAGTGATTTTCACTTTTCTTTCACTATCGTTCCTTGATAGTTGGCTCACTGTTGCATGAAGCTTGTATTATATCTGCATTATCATTTACATTGAAGGTGAAATTTTGACCATGTACAATGTCTTGAAAAGTATTTACCCCATTTGAGATACCATGAGTTAACCATTTAAAAAATTATAAACAACATTTTTATCATAGTAGCCTTCCATTGTCATCCTATTATATATTCTAATTCTCTTTAATTTCTTAGAAAGGACAACAATTTTTAGCAACTCCAAAATACTTTGAATATTACATTCACAAACCAAGGAAATAACTGCAATTTCAAAAATTAAATAACATTCAAATAATATAACACAAACATAATTAATCAACAAGTGTACTACTATACTTTTGATATAACTACAATTCAAAAAATACAACTACTCACCTAGAAGATCCCTTTGGTTATCTTTTTAGCTTTTACCACACTTATGATTGTAGAGAACTTTGAGAATGACAACTTACTATTAAAGAAATTTTTCATTGAAAATTAGCCAGTTGTAGCTATGCTACATTAAAATTAACATTATTAGCACACGTTGAAGAAGTTGCTATTATGTTGTAGCACACCAAAACATATACATCTCATGCATATGGAGATATTGATACTAACTGAGATAATTTATTAAAATAATAATCATCTTATTGTTCATATATACGAGTTATTATTAACTTTCAAATATTAAATAATCAGATAAGTTTAATTAAGAATGTACATAAATTCTTGTTATAAGATCTTAGAAAAGCATTTTTCAAAAACAACTTCATGATTTTTTGCAATGTGAAGCTCAACAAAAAAAATCAAAAACAGTGTTACTAGACTACGAGTAGCAGCAGGTGTCTTGCATACCAATTGTGATTATATTGAGCAGGTGTCTTGCAGTACTCCAAAACAGCACGTCACACTATGCTTGCAATTACACAATGCAAATACATTCACAAATAGTGTGAATACATTTCAAATACTAAACAATCACATAATTTTAATTAAGAATGTACATAATTTCCTATAATAAGACCTTAGCAGAGCATTTTCAAAAAGAACTTCATGATTTTCTGCAATGTGAAGCTCAACAAAAAAAATCAAAAAAGTGCTACTAGACCGCAGGTTTCTCACATACCAACTACAAGTATATTGCAAACAGCAGGTGTTTGGCATACCAACTATGATCATACTGCCAGTAGTAGATGTCTCATAGTACTCCAAAACAGTACATCCCAGTCTGCTCACAATTACACAATGTGAATACATTCCACAAATAGTGTGAGATGCATACATTTGCACTTTAAATACCAATTTCAGTTGCGATATCATGTGATACGTGACAGATTTGCAGTGCACGTAGCATATACTCGCACTGTGAAATATATCTACTGCAAGATGCATTATGTTGCATAATAAAAACTTATTTTAAAATTTTTTTGAGTCACGTATCATCGTGACCCAAAAAATGAGTGTCATAGAAACTGAACAAAAAATAGATTCCTGAACGGTTGAGAGAATGTCGTGAATCAGCAGAAAAAGGTGAATTACAAAGAATATCTACGACAACAATTCAACATTTTATAATATTTGCACTAAGATTTGGGGCGACAATTTCAACCATTTGACACAACACTTCTGAGACGAAAACAACTTTAAAAATTAAGTTTCCCTTCTGTTTCACGTAACAGATGGAGTATTTCGATTGAAATTGAACGGCAATCGGAATCTGCAAGAGGAATAAAAAGTAACAATGACAACTGAGCTTCCTACACCTAATACACACTACATTGCTCACCAGTCAAGTTTAGGTGCATTTAACAAGAAAGTCAAAAAAATATGTGAAGAGATAAGTGGGTACCTTGCCGAAATGGAACACTGTATACCGAGCTTGCAACGGGAGTGGAGCAGAGCAATGGTGGCACAGAGCAACTGGACCAGAGCAGAGCAACCAATGATGCAACGGACGGAACAACCAGACCAGAGAAGAGCACCGAATGAGGAAGAAACGCTATTTTCTCAGCACGTTACAGGGGACCAGAGCACAAAGGCGGTTCGGCATTTACATTTGCTTGATGTGCATTTCTTTCCAATGGGCAGGGGACCAGAGGTTTACATGATGGGCACGCAGTGGAGACATGGCCATGGGGGAATGATGGGCATGTATACCCTCATACACTTAACATAGGTTATCCATGGTCTAATAAGAACAACTATATCCTTTGCCAAAGCTTTCCGAGCAAAGGAAAGCAGGAACACATTAATGCACAGTAGGGAGTGCTGAAACTTGAAAGCTAGCTGATGCCAAGATGCTCCTGTGCACGGGAATAGCCGTTAAGTGCCACAATTGAAATGACTGAGATCTTCCCTAAATAACTCAACCTTAAATGTTTACCAGAAGCAGTAATGTGAACTCCCTTGCAATGGATGAATAACAACTATTGCACATCTTCTTACATGCTTCTTAGCCACTTCTTTGAAATGGGTACAAAATGGCAACTGCATAACTCCTTTCTCTATGTGATAAACTACTGGAGGAAAGGTTCTAAAATGGATAAGAGAAATTACCGCTATAAATAAAAATTGATTGTGCACTAGCTTTTTGCTCTAGTTTTTGAGCCCTACACTTGAACTGGAATTTTCTCTCTCTGCTCTGTTCTCCTGTAAAAGCTCTATGTTGCATTTCATTGGAACTGAGAAAACACTTAAGTCTGTGTGTGAGAGAAGGTACACTGTTTCCTTTTTTGCTGTTTTATGAGAGCTATTTCTTCTCAGTGTGAGCTTGCTTTTAAGCTCAATTTAAAATTGTAAAAGAAGCCCTGTGAATTTTTCATCTGATAAATAAAATTACTTTGTCCCTAGAATCTAGGCAAAGTTTTACCGGTGGATGTAGGCCAGTAAATTTAGCACCTGAATTACCTCAAAAAGCTTGGCGTTTGTTTTTTATTTTCTTCATTAGTACTCTATTTTTCTGTACTAAGCCAGTGTAGAGGTTTTCATTTGATTTTCGCTAGTCTCTCTGATTGAGTTAAACTTTTTTTTTTTTTAAAGGCCCTAATTCACACCCACCTCTAGCTCCTCTCCCCTTCTCCCCCTTCTCAGGGCATATAGTTGTGGCCAAGAAACAATATTATATACTATCAATATTGGCAATTTTATTACATGTATCTTGCCACTTCGGTATATATGTCACCTTTTTTATTTCTCTAGCAATAATTTTCTATATAGAAAAGTAGAGGATTTGGTAAAGACATACATCTTTCTTTATGAGAATACAAATAATTCTGTTAGCCAAACTATAAATATAAATATATAACTAGGCTAGTAAGAAAAATAACATTCAAAATCAAAATGTAAAGCATTTTAATTTGGAAATAAAATATTATGTATTAATTTAAACACATTTCAATTTCAAATTAAATGTAAGATATTTTAAAATATAATAACATTCCAAATTAAGCATAAGATATTTCCAAATTAATAAGCAATAAGTACATGAAATTAACATCAAACCTATAACTATTTAAGCACAAAATTGAATACAAAACCTATAACAATCTCTCCCTTTTTATGATTGGAATGAGAGTAGAACAAAGAGAAAAAAACTTAAAATCATTTGAATGAACATAGGTATAGATAGGTTTGACAATGTTTTCATCAAAAAGTCTTTTCATCATTTAGTTTTTCTTTTTAAGATAATTATTTATGTTACAATAAGCTATTTACAAGAAAAGATGATAATTCTACTACTATTGTACAACAAACACCTCTTTAATTTACTATTAAGAAAGTCATAGAGGATATTAAAAAGCAGTATTTGGCAAAGTTGTAGATTCATATGGTTTATATGCAAACTTATTATAGTTGGTAGGATTTACTATTCATAGAAAAATTTGGCACAAATTAAATTCAGTAATGGAGCAAGAATTAAAACATTGGAAAATTGGTAAAGCTATATTGTTACATATAGAGGGCGATAAAAATAATTTGAATAGTTATCGAATGATCTTTGTTACTAATATATTTGCTAAGTTGTTGGGCACTATGCTAGAAGAAAAAATCAGTTCTTAGGTTGAAGTTAACTAGGTTAGGGTAAGATGTCAAACAAGTTTTAGATAAAATCATTTCACTGTTAATCACTTAGTTATCTTAGACATTGCATGGAGTTTACAAAAATGCTTAATAAGTAAGTTTTATTTTATTGATTTTGCAAAAGCATATGATTCAATGATATATACAAAACTACGGTTGCACTTGCATAAAATTAGTCTCCCTTTAGATTTGATTGCAGCTGTTCAAGAATTGTATGAGGAAGTAATTATTAAAATTACATATAGGAATTCAAAGAAAAAATTTCAATTCTAGTGAAAAATTAGAGTTAAGAAAGGAAATCTACTTTCTCCAACTCCTTTTGGTATCTTTACTAGTGAAATGCAATAATGGTTATGTAATGGAGAATATAGTCATGCTATGAAAATTGGATTCCAAGTAGTGAATCTTCTTCTATATGTAGATGATCTCCACTACTAAAGAAGCTATGCAAAATGTGTTGCAAATTTTAGAAAAGTATGGTCATTTATCTGGCCTTCAAGTAAATGTAAATAAATCCAAATTGATGATTTGGGATATAGAAAATAACTATTATAACTTTCATTTTGGAGGTACCAATATACAAATAGTATATTCTTTTAAATATTTGGGTCTCATTTATATGAATAATTACATGTGGGGGAAGTACATTAAATAAAAAATAGTAAGAGGTTTCAAGACTTTGTATACCTTTAAGTGCAAGGATTTAGGACTTTAGACTTGGAAGATTAGAAAATAAATTTTTCAAACTATCATCTATCCTATTGTATTGTATAGATGCGTTGTTTGGAGAACTAGACTCAATGCTAAACTTTGCAAAGATATTGAAACAACACCAATTTTTTTTTTCTTGATGAGTTAAAGGTAAAGATGCAAACACCTTACTCAATGCTATATGTGAATGTGATTTATTACCTTTCGAAGCAAAAGCGTTATGTCAATTCATTACCTACAACTTAAATAGCTCAAGGAAAGATAAATTCTCTAAAGTAGTTCTTAAGGATTCATGAAATCATGATTGGTATTTTTAGGGGATGCAATGATTGAGAAAACGGATGATGTGCAACAAAATTTATGGTTGGTATTTTCTCAACCATTACATCCCTTGAAAATACCAATCATGATTTCATACTAATTTAGCCTTTTCTCTCCAAAATACAACATAATAAAAAAAAATATAAGTTCATACAAAGCTTATACACATACAAAACATCACATAATGTCAAATACATAACCTAGATACATTACATCATCTTATATCTTCTTTATCATTTTAGAAGAACAATATAATCATAGATAATTCAATCACCAAAATCAAAGAAGCAAAAAAAAAAAGAAAAAAGAAAAAAAAAAGGAAAGGATAATCTATACATCTTATGATCAAAATATTCAAGCACACAATAAACATACTCTTCTCTTAAATAATCATCCAACATCAAATGCAAACAAGAAAAACTTTCAGGCTAAATCAAGTACTTCATAAACATTAGGATATAAGAGACCAAAAAATAAAGGATCACACTCTACCAAACATTAGGAACATTTTAGAGATAGAGATGTATAGAGAAGAGAGGAAGATCTAGAGATCATATAGACAAGTAAAGGTAATCATGCTGAATATGCAACAAGATTGCATTTAAAGAGAGTTACATACTTGTATAAGTAAACTACCAAAAGAATTAAGAAAGAAGTATAATAAATGCAGTCTTGTTGAGATATACTTTACCAACAACTTATTAGAATATCGACCACAATTAGAGAAAATACTTATACCATCAAATTTATTGCATGATCCCTATGAGGACTTCAAGAAAGCCCTAGGATATTCATCTCATGATTTTGTTGACTAAATTAGGCTCTAGGGTTTTCTACTACTTGAAGTGTTGCTCCCCCTTCATCAAAGCTCACCTATTTTTTCTACATCAATTATGTTAGTCTATCTTACACTAGAAAAAAATTTAAAGTTCTAAAATTTTCTAGGAAGCCTAGTTACATTCAACAATATTCATAGTATGTAAACATTTCTTTCTCTAATGGTTTTTAAAAAATATTTACTATTTGTTCCTTAATAGAGACATATCATAGATTTACAATTTGCATCTCAACTTGATCTTTAAGAAAATGATATTTGATGTCAATATGTTTAGTTCTACCTTGCTTTATTACTAAATCATAACTTCAATTACTTGTGAGTAATGTCACAAGCTAGGTTTAGACGTTACCATTCTACTAGTGATCAACTCATCACATTGAAATATCTTATTGACTATGTGAAATGGAAAATAAAAAGAACTTTTATTTTCTTCATGGATTTCTATAAAGCATATAGTTCAATTATTTGGAGTAAACTATGGAAGAGATTGTAAGAAATTGCCATTCCTCCATCCTTGTTATATGTTATTCAAAGTCTTTACCAAAAGGTATATATATAGATCATAGATTCAAACTCACATGAAGATGTTTTATTGCATAGTAATATTGGGGTGAAACAAGGTTGTCCTCTTTCCCCTACACATTTTGTCATTTTTTTATGAACTAGAGGAGTGGATGCTTAAAGTTTTATGTAAATACTCATGGCTTTCTTAAATTCTTCAACAAGTTCATCATTAGAGGTAACAAGAATAATGTTATCCATATATAATGTAATGATGATGAAATAGGAGCTAATGGGTTTATGATAGAGAGTATATTTAACCAAAGATGACTTGTATTCTTTTTTTATTATTTATCCTTGTAAAACAAGCTCTTGAAGCTTGCTTCAAACCATAGAATGCTTTATTGATCTTGCGTATCTTTTCTTCTTAGCCTTTATTGATGAAACCTTTAGGTTAGGTGATGTAGACCTCTTTTTCCAAGTAGCTATTAAGGAGTTCTAAGTTTACATTGATTTAGTAGAGTTTTGAACCACCATAACTTGCAATTGGAATAAGAAGCTTTATTTTCTTAAATAATGTAACTGATGCAAAAATTTCTTCATCGTCTACACCTTTCTTTTTCTTGAATCCTCTTGCCACCAATCTTACCTTAAACTTTTATGTTCCATCTTCATTGTATTTTGATTTGTAGAGTCATATTGTGTTAATCATCTTATTTTCTTTGGGCTTATTAACAAGGGTCCAAGTTTGATTCTTTTGAATTATATTCACTTCCTACTTCATTGCTTGAGTTCACTCCTTTGACTTGAGAGCTTTCTTACTGCTTGAAGAGCCATGAATGAGGGCATCATAAGAAAGATGATTTCTACCCATGCTTCTTGTGAAATTTCTATCAAAATTATGATAAAAAACTTCAAAGGAAGATGCATTCTCTTAATTCTTTAGGAAAAATTTGATGGTTGTTCCATGACTTCTTGACCTAAAAATTCATTTTTATTTTAAAAAGTCATTATTCCAAAAACAATTTCATAAAATTTTATATTTCTTGAGGAAATAAATTTCCTCTTAATAGAGTCAAAGAATTTGTAATAGGCTAATCTTTGATCATATCCTATAAAAATATATTTTATAGTCTTATCATCTAATTTTCTTATGAGGGCATCTTGCACATGAACCCAAGAGATATCATCAAATATTTTGATATGAGAAAGGTCAAATGCCTTATCATACGAATCCTAATATGGAGTGATTGTTAGATATTTTTATTAAGCACAACATGTTAAATAAGGTTTGTATTACATAACACCATGAACATTTGTATACATTGTCATGGTGTATAACATCATCATAGTGTTGATAAAGTATACTACTTATTTGTTATAGCTTGTTATAAATAATTATATTGTTTGCATTTCTTAGTTAATGTTAACTAATCATTGTATCTATTTGATCTATCAGCATTATTGTTCTTTCTTGTCTATATATGCGTGTTGATTTTGGTCCAATTATAATAATTTTAACAAGAACATAGAAGTAGAGAAACAATTTTTCTTGACATCCATCACTATTTATACATTTAATTGTTCACATATAGCTTAAATATTCAACACTATGTTATAATTTTAATATACACTTATTGCAATAATCAAATTATGCCTAGTTTTCCTTGAACTTGCTGATCTAAACATCACAAAACTTCACATTGTATCAAAGCAAGGTTTTGATAATTAAATTTACTAACACTGTGATTTATTTATAGTGATTTGGTAGTTAGACACATTTAATGCTAAGTATAAAAATGAACAATACAATTTCATTTATACATTTGTTGAAATTGTAAAAGTCATAGAGCTTTTATCACAATAAAAGAATTATGCATCTGCAAGCTTATTATGATTAAAATCATTTCTTTGCACCTCATTTCTAACTTGTAAGTAATTTAAACTAGTTCCAAGGTAAAAATTCTTTAATTTTCCTAATAAAATAATAAGTATAAATCATTTCATAGTTTGTAATGTTTGTTTAAAATGAATATACTATTTTATGTCTTCAAAATTAGTTGTTATATAATGTAAATCAATGCACAAGAGCTAAAATAAGTTGCTCAAATTAATTTTTTGTTGATTAAGGTACTTTCAACTAAGCCTTAATTTTTGTAGGTTTCATAACAACTATTTGAAGAAATGGCTCATAGAGGTAGAGGATGTGGATAGTTACAGGGATCATCAAAGAGGAAGTGTCATGATAGAACTCCTTCTCCAACCTCCTCTAGATATACCTAATTAGAAACACCATCGCTAGTGCCACTACTAGCATTTTGATCAAAAGTTCATAATGGGAACCTCCATGGCAAAGTTTCTAGTTCAACATCAAAAGTAAACACAAAAAAGATCAAGCTCCAGTTAGCAATGGAAATGAGTACTCACTATGAAGCTATTGCCAACAAGTCAACGAGTTTTGATATGCCCCTCTTGATGAATCATGATTTTCGGGGGCCCCGTATACTAGGCCCCGTATACTCAGCCCACTGGGTATACTAGGCCCCGTATATGCGGCCCCATATACGCAAGCTTGTTTATGCTAGCTTATAAATAAGCGTGCACCCACCACGCTTACGTATCCTTTTGTCATTTGTAGCTAGACTCTTTCAGTTTGTTTCCATAGGAGTTAGAATATTTTCTTAGTGCATGCCCGCAATGTGATGCTTGTAATTGTATGGAACCTTTATTCGAGTGTGACATACTTGGATGCGCACATCACCGGAAATAAAGATCGAGATTACTTCATCATTGCAGCATTCACTTAGTTTTAATTGTCTAGTTTAATTGTTAATTGTTATTGGTATTTATTGCCTTCTTAGTTAATATTTATTGTTTTCTTAATTAATATTTGTTTATCGTCATTTACTATTCCTGTTGTTAAATGCAGAATGAGTACAACTTAATCACGAGTATTTAAGTGTGACTACTTAGCAACCCAGTAGCATACCTAGGATCTGCACTTGGTAATCATAGTAGTAGTTGTGCATGAAGTCCAAGATGTGTACGGATGATTAAGGAATGGATGCTCATCGCACTTAGGTTAGCTTAGAATTCATTTCCTATTACTCATTAGTTTAATCAATATTATTCTCCATTGTCTCTAGGATTAGTGATAGTTTAGGATCACATCATACGCCTCACTCTGGACTAAACCATACGTGACAAAGAAAATACTAGTCCAAGTGGGAAGACAGCGAACTACGATCAACGTGTAACTATCTAGATACCACAACTAGCCTGTCCACGGAGTTCGACCAGATCGTGCGTGAACACTCGTATTCGTATGGTTGAGTGTAGGGGTACCTCGCCGCTCATCATTGGCACCGTTGCCGGGGATGGTGCTAGTTATCTAGATTAGTTATATCATACAAGATCATTGTATAAGGAATTAACCATATATCTTTTAGGAAGAAAAAATTTACAAAAAGTCACATAAATTCACACACAATTTCACAGTCATGTCTCTCCTACAAGACTCTAATAATGCCACATCTAGTGAGGCAATTCATTGGAGAACAAATGGATATTATGACAATGAAGATTGGAGTACACAACCCAAGGTGGGGGTTTCTTATAAACATAAACAAAGACAACATCATCCCAACGCACGAAAGCATAACTTACCTGATGATGCTGAACCCCTACTGGCCACTACAAGATTAATGAAAATACAGGAGGTTGTTCGAATAGCCTGCAGGCATCGTAAGGAAAGTTCTCTACCCGTGCTTGATTTAAACAATTTTTTCAAGTTTTCAGGAGGCTATGATTCAGATCCACAACAACATTTACAAGCCTTCTACGATGCCTGTACATGGAAAAACATTGATAATCAGTGGCAAAAACTTAAGCTCTTTCCTCTGACACTCATTGGTCAAGCAAAAGTATGGTATAGGTCATTAAAACTGAAATCAATTCAACGTTGGCCAACAATGGTAGATCTTTTCAATGAAAGATATCAAACCTATGTGAGAGTGTCAACCTTGAGGAGACAAATCCAAGAATGGAAACAAGCACAACATGAACCCTTGGATATGGCCTTAGAAAGATATTATGCATTGTTAAATAACTGCCTAGGCCATGGGTTCTCCGAGGAAAGGCTAATGTACCATATCATTGATGGGCTCAGTAATGAAACGAGGGAGACCCTAGGGATGTACACCCAAGGTCAACTATATGAGCTACGAACCCATCAACTCCAAGAGCTTATTAAGC
>MNCI01030745.1:12367-29390 GCA_015680685.1 Gnetum montanum | reverse complement strand
TACTATCCATCCATGTCCTCTCCAACAAAATCACCACCTCATGTGCTTTACACTTCTCCTCAACCTTAATATTCTCATACTTCATCCCCTTCTACATCACTGCCAACTATGCCAGAAGATTTTGCACCACAACACCTACCTACAAATGTTACTTGTGCTGCTACTGTCAATAGCAGTGGAGGTCCCTCACAACATTGAAGGCGTCCCTTCTTTAGACGTGGTTGTCGAAAGGGACACCATAGTTCAGAAACCACTGCATCCACCAACTCAACACAAATCCAACACTATGGTGCATCTTTCTCTTCGAACCCCATGCCTCATGTTACCTTATCAAGGCCACCACTTAATACTCCAACAACCATGAGGCCAAATGAATATTGCCACATGGGAAAACATGTTGATCCTTGCATACCAACTTACGGTCACAAGTACCATAGTGGGTTAACTCCTTATAAACTAACCACATCTTATAACTTGCCCCACTATGTCAACTCTAATCAAGTGTGTGAACCCCAATGGGGTAAGTATGACTAGGCCCCAATATTTTCAACATGCAAGGATCCCCACCTTCCATTTATTAATTCTAGCCATGCTCAAGCATTTAGTTATGGAGGGTATCCTCCATTCTAACAACAAAGAATTAATAAATGTTTTTCTATTTCTTTAATTTTTTAGCTTTTTGTTTTCCAGTTTTTCACCCTTTTAATTTATTGTTTTATCTTTTTGTCTTTTTATCTTTTTATGAGTAATCTCGTCCATGAATAAAATACTCATGTGACTCGTTGGTTGAGGTGTTGTTCTATGTTATCAAGTCTCGGTGATCAATTATTTGGACAGTGAGCCCACTACACCCATGCATCCACTCTACAAATAAGAGGTTCTATTCGAGGGTACAGTGATATTCTTGACATTTCTTGAAACTTAAAATTAATTTTGTATTCTTTGTGCCCAGAATGAAGAAATGATGGACCAAGAGGGAATGATTAGGGTGTGACATCAAGGGGACTTGCGGATTCTCTTTAGTGACGTCTATGGGAGTTATCATGCAACGTGGTTATACTAAGATCCTTGTAGATCTAATGAAAAATGGGAGTAAGAGTAATCAAAAGGGCACTCAAAAATCAAATACTGTTCTAGGGGGTCCCACTGGAAAGACATGCACCCATGCCTGAAGGTTGGCGATTTCTCTGGATTCAGTGAGGTGAAAAAAAAAGAAAGAGAAAAAGCAAAAGAAAAAGGAAGTACCACAAAAAAAAAACTCCTCCCTTGAACAAAACGCCAAGTGATCGTATGCCTTGTTTTTATGGTACTCTCATAGTTGTTCATCATGGGATGAAACAATGCGATGTCACTGATTAGAGGAATGGACTTGGTCCTAATCTTGGAACGATGGGTTAATAACACGTTAATCATGCTTTACACGCAGGATTCATTGTGCCCTAAGTCAGTTACCTCATGTCCCAATCTCTGCAATCCCTTCTCCAATTCATTCCATCTCATTGTTCATGTATTTGTGACTTGTGTTTTGTATAGCATTAAATTCATACCTCATCACGGTGGTATTAACATGTGTGTGTGTTTTGTTGCATTGGTATAGATTACATTTAACCCTTCTAATGCCTACAAACATCTTAAGGTGTGGTTACGCAAGGGCATATAGGTTGGAACCTGCTTTAGGGAGGACCCACTTACATGACTTTTGTAATTTGTACATTGTTGCACACCACCACATCATCTTATACCCTTTGAGTATTTCATTGCCAAATCTATCCTTTCCTTTGTCATTATTTTATCAAACGTTTCTCAAAACCAGGTCCAACATTAAAATTTTAGGGCAACTTTCTTGAAAAACTTTCTAACTCTAAAATCACACTAAGTAAAGAATGCAATATTTATTAAAGGTAATGAGTAAGGTATAAAATCATTGAACTTTTTCAATAACCTTACTAACGATTGATCCTTGTGTGATTATAGATGGGCCCTAAAAGAAGACAACAAGGAGGACCTTCTCAAGGGGTAACCGAACGACCTGGGGGAGGCAGAGGCTAAGGACCTCATATAGAACATGCAGAGTAGAAGGCAATCATTCAGCATCCATCATGAAACTCTTGTTACTGCATAATCTATCCAAGCAAAGGAAGGAGAGGTCAGGGCCTGAGCCTATGAAGAGGAATGACGACTATTTGTGAATTGGCATGTCAAGGCCAATTACGTGTTCCCGCAGTTGCCGTGTCCATGAAAAGTACCGACTCCATCAAACATTGGAACATCAGCATGGACAGCTCATAATCCTCAAATAGATGAGGAGCAACGTTAGGTGCTTCTTCAATGATATCAATCTTAGAAGCCTGACACGTCAAACAAAGGAAAGGCACCCATGGAGGAGCCACCACTACCAGGAACCCCATGAGTTCCAAAGTTTTGTAATTTTGGGTCTATGTCCAAATTTTGTTTAATCCTCCACTGTGGCATGAATAAATTCCTAGTCAATCAAGAATGCCATACCTATCCACTGTGTATTCAATTAAGCTTATTCCTCACTTTCTTTGAGTCGAGGAAGAGTTGTTATCCAGTCGTGGGGCTATGATGAATCATGATTTTTGGGGGTCCCGTATACTAGGCCCCATATACACAACCTTGTTTATGATAGCCTATAAATAAGCGTGCACCCGCCGTACTTAGGTATCCTTTTGTCATTTGTAGCTAGACTCTTTCAGTTTGTTTCCATAGGAGTTAGAATATTTTCCCAGCGCATGCCCGCAGTGTGATGCTTGTAATTGTATGGAACCTTTATTCGAGTGTGACATACTTGGATGCGCACATCACCGGAAATAAAGATCGAGATTACTTCATCATTGCAGCATTCACTTAGTTTTAATTTNATTTAAGTGTGACTACTTGGCAACCCAGTAGCATACCTAGGATCTGCACTTGGTAATCATAGTAGTAGTTGTGCATGAAGTCCAAGATGTGTACGGATGATTAAGGAATGGATGCTCATCGCACTTAGGTTAGCTTAGATTTCATTTCCTATTACTCATTAGTTTAATCAATATTATTCTCCATTGTCTCTAGGAGTAGCAGTAGTTTAGGATCACATCATATGCCTCACTCTGGACTAAACCATACATGACAAAGAAAATAATAGTCCAGGTGGGAAGACAGCGAACTGCAATCAATGTGTAACTATCTAGATACCACAACTAGCCTGTCCACGGAGTTCGACCAGATCATGCGTGAACGCTCGTATTCGTATGGTTGAGTGTAGGGGTACCTCACTGCTCATCACCTCTCTAAAGAGAAATAATGTTATCATTTTGATCATACTCTTGCCACAAAATTTGTTGAATCATTCCACAATGCTGAATTAAGTAGGTCTCATTTTGCACCACTCGTAGAGTTCATAGTGTTAAAGGATCACACGGTGGTAGAAAAATTTGTAAGGATCTACAACAATAGTTGGTTCATTTATTTAGCAGGAAATACCTAGAGTTTTTCTAGGATGAAAAAGAGGTTCTTACAATTTTACATTTAGATGATAAAGATAGATTTTGCATTGAAGGAAGTTATTTTTCTTAGGCTTCAATTGCTAGAATGTTTTGTCAATGAAGAGGAATGAGTAAAGTTTAATGTGCATAAATTAGATATTAGATATGATAATAGAATTTTTATTCATTATTCTAGTTAATCTAAAGCATATTAGTGTTAGTGTTTAAATTTAGGAATTGATAAAATTGTTAAAATATCTCATGTGGGACTAGATGAGTATATAGTAGATACTACTAATGATAAAGCTAAAATCATGATTATAGGAACTATATAAGAACCATATTTTAATAAAGGTGATGATATTGTTATTTAACCAAATAATAAAAATGAAGAGATTCATTGGGAATAACCTAAATCATTAGGAGATGAAGAAATCATATCATTGAAAACTACATCATATAAAGCTTTATGGAAATCAACACAATAATTTAGGTTCATGATGAAGGTTCTCAGCTCACCATTAATACAAGGGATAAGAAGGAATGGAACAAAAATAATGGATCACAGTCTTCTAGTTTGTTTTCTTGCATATTCTATTCTTATTCCTATTAAATAAGCATTAGCAATGAAGATTTTAAAATAACTATAAATTAGTTTCAAGACCCACAAAGATAAATGTAATTAGAAGCAAATTGATCTTTGCAAATAAAATTAATGGATATGGGTAGGTTGTAAGAAACAAACCTTAATTGGTAGAAAAGCGATTTTCTCAAATTGAGCAAATAGATTATCAAGACATATTTTCCACTATTACCAAAATGCAATTAATCAAAATTATTTTAGCATTTACTACTTACCAAGGTTTCAAATGTTTCTAGATGAATGTAAATTTAGTTTTTGATGAGTGGTGAGATACCCCTACACTCAACCATATGAATACGAGTGTTCCACGTGCGATCCGGTCGAACTCCACAGACGAACTAGTTGTGGCATCTAGACAGTTAGCCTTAGGTCGGAGTTTGCTGTCTTCCCACTTGGACTAGTATTAACTTTTTCACGTATGGTTTAGTCTAGAGTGAGGTGTATGATGTGGTTTCTAATCTAATGCTACTCTTGAAGGCAATGGAATTGGGATTACCAAGCGCAGATCCTAGGTACGCTACTGGGTTACCAAGTAGTCACACTTAAATGCTCGTAATCAAGTCGTATTCATTCTGCGTTTTAACCTGAGTTTAAGGGTGAGAGAGATTAACTAGGAAAGCAGTAAATAACAATTAAATGAATAATTAAACTAAGTGAATGCTGCAATGATGAAGTAATCTTGATCTTTATTATTGGTCAGGTGTGTGTCCAAGTACGTCACACTCGAATAAAGGATGCCGTACAATTACAATCACAACACTGCAGGCATACACTGAGAGGAAAAGGAAGAGAAAGAAATTAAAAAACTTAAAATAAAACTAACTTACTCCTTGATGACTCACTGATCTATCTACCTCTTATTTATAGATGAGGAGATAGGCTGTGATATCGCGTATGCGATATTGTGGTCGCCCAAGTGACGACTCATCATACCCCCACAACTGAATGAAAACTTGTCCTTGAGTTATAGTGATTACACAGTGGATAGGTATGGGATTATTGGATGGTGAAAATGGGGCTATGCCATAGTGTGGAATGAAACAAAATTTGGACACAGACACAAAAGAAAAAACTTGTGGAACTCATGGGGTTCTCAGTAGTGGTGGCTCCTCTATGGGGGCCTTTTCTTTATTTTGCGCTCTAGGCTTCTGAGATTGATACTGTTGAAGAAGTGCCTGAAGTTTCTCCTCTTCTATCCATAGATTATGAGCTGTCCATGCTGATGTTCCAATGTTTGATGAATTTGGCACTTTCCATGGACACGGTAGCTATGGGAACACTTGATTGGCCTTGATATGTAATGCTGCAAATAGCCATCGTTCCTCTTCATAGGCTTGGTCCCTGACCTCTCCACCTTTTGCTTGGATAGAGTATGAATAACATGAGTTCCATGATGGATGCTGAGTGATTGTGCCTCCTACTCTGCATGTTCTGCATGAAATCCTTGGCCTCTGCCTCCCCCTGGTCATTTGGTTGCACCTTGAGAAGGTCCTCCTTATTATCTTCTTTTAGGGGCCATCTATAATCACACAAAGATCAATTGTTAGTAAGGTTATTGAAAAAAGTTCAATGATTTCATACCTTTCTCATTGCCTTTAATAAATGTTGAATTCTTTGCTTAGTGTGATTTTAGAGTTAGAAATGTTTTTTAAGGAAGTTGCCCTAAAAGTTTAATGTCGGACCTGGCTTGTTTAGGTGATGCAGAAAAGGACCTGGTTTTGAGGAATGTTTGATAAAATGATGACAAAGGAAAGAATAGATTTGGCAATGAAGTACTTGGAGGGTATAAGGTGATGTGGTGGTGTGCAACAAGTACAAATTGTAAAAGTCACGCAAGTGGGTCCTCCCCAAAGCAGGTTCCAACCTATAATGCCCTTGCGTAACCACGCCTTAAAATGTCCGTAGGTACTAGAAGGGTTAAATGTAACCTGCACTGATTCCACAAAACACACGCATGTAAATATCATTGGAATGAGGTAAGAATTCTATGTTTCATCCCATGATGAGCAACTATGAGAGTACTAGAACAACAAGGCATACGATCACTTGGCATTTTGTTCAAGGGAGGAGTGATTTTTGTTTTGTGGCACTTCCTTTGTTTTTTTTTTTTTTTGACTACTGAGTCCAAAGAAGCCGCCAACCTTCAGGCATGGGTGCATGTCTTTCCAGTGGGACCCCCTAGAACAACATTGGATTTTTGAGTGCCCTTTTGATTACTCTTACTCCCATTTTTTGTTAGATCTACAAGGATCTTAGTACAACCATGTTGCATGATAACTCCCACAAATGTCACCAAAGAGAATCCGCAAGTCTCCTTGATGTCACACCCTAATCATTACCCCTTGGTCCATCTTTCTTCATTTTGGGTACAATGAACCCAACATTAATTTTAATTTTTAAGAATGTTAAGAATATCACCATACCCTTGACAAAACCTCTTATTTGTAGAATGGATGAGTGGGTGTAATGGGCTCACTGTTCACATAATTGGTCACTCAAGACTTGATAACATAGAACACACCTCAACCAATGATCCACATGAGTGTTTTATTTGTAGATGAGATTACTTGCAAAAGCGTAAAAAGATAAAAAGATAAAACAAAACTAAAAAAAGTTGAAAAATGAAAAAATGGAAAACAAAAAGTTGTAAAATTAAAGAAAATGAAAAGAAATTTATTAACCCTACTTATTACTAGAATGGGGGATATCCCTCATAACTAAACGGGTGAGCATGGCAAGGATTAATAAATGGAAGATGAGGATCCTTGCGTGTTGGAAATATTGGGACTTGGTCATACTTACCCCATTGGGGTTCACACACTTGATTATAGTAAGCATAGTGGGGAAATTTGTAAGATGTGGTTCTTGGATAATGAGTTGACCCACTATGGTAGTTGTGACCGTTAGATGGTATGCAAGGATCAGGATGTTGTCGCTCTCCATGCCTGTGTTCATTGGGCCATATGGTTGTTGGAGTGTTAGTTGGTGGCCCTGATGAAGTAACATGAGGCGTTGGGTTCGAAGATAAGGGTGCACCATAAGGTTGGACTTGTGCTGAGTTGGAGGATGCAATGGCCTTGAAATTGTGTTGTCCCTTCCTAGGGTCATTTCTAAAGAAGGGATGTCTTCGATGTTGAGGAGGCCTCTCACTGTTGTTGACAATAGTAGCACAAGTGACGTTCATGGGTTGTTGCTATGGTGCAGACACCTTAGGAATAGTTGGTGGTGATGTAGAAGGAGGGAAAGGATGAGAATGTTGAAAATAGTATAAGGTGCACAAGGAAATGGCTGTGTTGAGGACATGGGATGATAGTATTGAGGAGAATGGTAATGCGGTGAGATAGAGTATGTTGGCCCAATTGGAGAAATAAGGTATTGGACTAGATAAGCATTTGGATTTGGATGATATGAAGGGTGTCTCCAGTTTAGGGGTGGTTTCCCCCATGACTGGGATTGTTGCCATTATGATCAAACACAGTATCTCTGCACGAACTTTGGATGTAACATGTTTCCCCAATGCTCATATAAATGTAACAAGATTGGACATTGGCCCTTGGGGTGATTGTATAGGCAAATGTTGCATTCATATGTGTGATTGGCAGTTGAGCTCTTATTTTTCTTATCCCTTCTTTTCGATTGTCTAATGTTTTGTCTAGCTTCTCGAGTTGTCAAAAATCTATCTCCAATAATATTGATGTATTCTCCACACTTTTTATACGTCCATTCCAACATCTTATTGATATTTTCTTCGACTTCCTCTAATGATTGTTGTACCAGCAAATATAGTTCTTTCTCCTTGTGATAGGTTGATTTCTCCTTTTTATGATCATGGACCTTTGTTAAGTTGAGATTTTGGTCCCGTTGATGTTTTTCAACACTCTTCCATCTAGCTAATTCTCCTTCTTCTTTTGCTACTCACTTAATAAGCTCTTGTACTTGATGGGTTCGTAGTTCGTATACTTGACCTTGGGCATACATTCCTAAGGTCTCGCTTGTTTCATCACGTAGCCCATCAATGATGTGGTGCATTAGCCTTTCCTTAGAAAACCCATGGCCTGGATAGTTGTTTAATAGCGCATAATATCTTTCTAAGGCCATGTCCAAGGGTTCATGTTGTGCTTGTTTCCACTCTTGGATTTGTTTCCTCAAGGCTGACACTCTTGCGTAGGTTTGATATCTTTCATTAAAGAGTTCTACCATTGTTGGCCAACGTCATATTGAATTTGGTTTTAACGATCTGTACCATACTTTTGCTTGGCCAACGAGTGTCATAGGAAAGAGGTTAAGTTTTTGCCAACCGTTATCAATGTTGTTCCACATGTAGGCATCGTAGAAGGCTTGTAAATGTTGATGCGGATCTAAGTCATAGCCTCCTGAAAAGTGAGGGAAGTTGTTTAAATTGAGCCTAGGTAGACGACTCTCTTTAAGATGCCTACGGGAGATTCGAATAGCCTCTTGTATTTGCATTAAGCTTGTAGTGGCCAGTAGGGGTTCATTGTCATCGAGTAAGTTATGCTTTCGTGTGTTGGGATGATGTTGCTTTTGTTTATGTTTATAAGAAACCCCAACTTCAGATTGCGTATTCCAATCTTCATTGTTAGATAATTCGTTGGTTCTCCAATGACTTGCCTCACTAGATGTGGCATTATCATAGTCTTGTGGGAGAGGCATGATTGTGAAACTGTGTGTGAATTCGTATGTGAATTTTTGTAATTATTTCTTCTTAAAAGATATATCATTAATTCCTATACAATGACCTTGTATGATATAACGAATCTAGATAACTAGCACCATCCCCGACAACGGCGCCAATGATGAGTGACGAGATACCCCTACACTCAACCATATGAATACGAGTGTTACACCTGCGATCTGGTCGAACTCTATAGACAGACTAGTTGTGACATCTAGACAGTTAGCCTTAGGTCGTAGTTCACTGTCTTCCCACTTGGACTAGTATTAACTTTGTCACATATGGTTTAGTCTAGAGAGAAGTGTATGATGTGGTTTCTAATTTAACGCCACTCTTGAAGGTAATGGAAAGTAATATTCACTAATCTAGGAGAGAGAGAGTGAGAGAATATAAGCTAGCCTAAGTGCGATGAGCATCTATTCCTTGATTATCCATACACATCTTGGACTTCATGCATGACTACCACTGGGATTACCAAGTGCAAATCCTAGGTACGCTACTGGGTTACCAAATAGTCACACTTAAATGCTCGTAATCAAGTCGTACTCATTCCACATTTTAACATGAGTTTAAGGGTGAGAGAGATTAACTAGGAAAGCAGTAAATAATAATTAAATGAATAATTAAACTAAGTGAATGTTGCAATGATGCAGTAATCTCGATCTTTATTGCTGGTCATGTGCGTGTCCAAGTACGTCACACTCGAATAAAGGATGTTATACAATTACAATCACCACACTGCGGGCATACACTAAGAGGAAAATGGAGAGAAAGAAATCAAAACACTTAAACTAAAACTAACTTACTCCTTGATGACTCATTGATCTGTCTACCTCTTATTTATAGATGAGGAGATAGGCTGTGATATCGCGTATGCAATATTGCAGTTGGGCTACGATATTGCGGATGCAATATTGCGTACGCGATATCACGGTTGCCCAAATGATGACTCATCAGTTTTCCTTAATGGAGAAATTAAATAAAACATTTACATTAAATGTACAAAAGCAAGACCCTATATATAGGCTACATTAGACATTGCATCAATTAAAAATGGCTACAAGAATGTGGTATGAAAAATTAGACTCTTATCTCATAGGGAATGGGTACTAGAAAGCTTAGTTGGATAGTGTTCTTTATGTCAAGAAAGACATTTCAAGCTTCATGATTACACAAATCTATGTAGATAACATTAAGTTTGGAGAAATAAGCTTAAAGCTATGCAAAAAATTTATTGATGCCATGAGTTATAGATTTAAAATGTTCATGATGGATGAGTTATCTCATTTCTTAGAACTATATATTCAACAAAAAAAATATCACCTTTATTTCTTAGACCAAATATGTGTAGTAGATGTTACAAGAGTTTAGTATCATGAATGTTAAAACATGTGCTACTCCTCTTAGTGTCAATATGCATTTGTGTAAAGAAGAATGTGATAACAAGGTAGATCATAAATTGTATAAATCTATGATTGGTAGTGTACACTATTATATGAAACTGAAACAAAAATAGTTTTTTTTATTACATTTTTAGACCCACAGGATCTATTAGATAGAGGAAATGTACATAGCATACATGGAAAACATTTCAACTAAAGTTACCAAGTTTCCTTGGTGCTACATCAAATAGGTCTTTTAAGCTTTTAATTGTAATTTGTCATTTGTAATAATAATGCTCTAAAATAGGACTATAAATTGAAACAAACTATAAATTGAAATAAGAACTTAACATTTTCTAAACTATAAACTGAAACATAGTGTTTCATTCTCAACAACCAAATTTAATAAAAACTAAAATGCAATGTTTTGATTTTAACAACTAAAAGATAACATAATTGAAATAGAGACAAAACAACTAAGCTCAACATAGAGCTTCAAATTTCATTCATTAGATGAATAGTTGCCTAAACTAACTTATTGGCCTGTACCTCCAATAAATACATCTCTTCTAACAATTCTAAGTGTTGGGTCCTTTGTTCATCTAAGAGTTGCTAGAAGAATTTCTTATTGAGGTAGAAATCAACCTCAATTTCTTCTTCTTCAATTTCTACTGACTAAAATTAGTCTAATAACGAAGCAAATGAAGTAAATTTAGATAGAATAATAGACTTTAATTTTGGAAAAAGAGAAAATTTGGAAGCTTAGGAAAGACCCAGCTATCCATTGATACTTCCTTTGGTTCAACCTCCACCTCCCATGCTAAACTCTCATTCTTTATACTTGGCTCCACCTTAAATGCCGATGTCTTCCCTTTCTTGTAGTTTGGCCTGTTTAAACTATCGATCTCCCACATTTGTTTTGCTCCCTCCATGTTGTTAACACCTACAAACACATTATAAGGAACTACAATGTTAAAGTTTCTTAAAATGCATAACTAAAATATAAAACTTAAGTAATCACTATAATTAAATGGAATCATTTTGAAACTGATAATAAGGGATTGAAACATTTGGTCTCACTCCATCTCTTTTTTAAATATATAAACATATATTTATAAAACAATAAATATAAGTAAGAAAAGAAAAGAAGTACTATTAATACTGCCAAATACATATAAGAATTGCTATATAATTGCTATCTTAAAGAACATGTTCTTAACATGTGAGTTTCACTAATACTAAGATAAATCCAAGTAAGGGGCTCTAATGAAATTATCATTTCTTTTTGGTCCCAAATACAATTTGGACATTTTGCTATAGAAGTCAAAATTACAAAGATTTAAAACCAAGCCTATAAACCAAAGGCTATACATACATGTGAATATAATAATAGGGAAGGATTATGGGATTTTGATAATTGTTAATAACATATAGAATTCAATCATTAGCCTTGATTAGAGAGAAAAATCAATCATAGATAAAGGCAAATAATCTATACTCAAAAGTATCATTTAAATCTTAATACTATGTTTAGGAGTAGACTAAGCAATATTTGCATCAAATATGTAATAAAACATACTACTAAGCCCCAACTTTCAAAACAATTAAGACTTTCTAAAAATGAAAACATAATCTAAAGAAGAGATTGTAACCTTTGATGAAACATTCATAAGCATTTGCCACATTAGAACTACACTACTAAGATTGAAATCAACAGATATTTCTACTCCTCTTAATGAGTATTTCTTATTCCATGAGATGATACTCTATAGATAGAACCAAATTCTATGAAAAAAGTAAGAGAATAAGTCTAAAAATCAATTTTTTACAATATGATACATTGCAATGTTGTAGTAATGGAAGCGAAGTTGTAATGGATATAGCTTCTTCTTCAGCTACTCTTTCCAATGGATTTGTAATGGCAAAAGCTAATTACTTCTCATGCTTCACTAGTATATTGGCAACGACTTGAAGAAAGGTTCTAAAAAGTGTCTTAAAAGAATGATGGCTATAAATTGAAGCTCTCTAGTTTAGCTATAGTATTCTTATTTTGGCCTTGTACTTGATCTAGAATTTCTTCTTCTATGCTTCTCCTCTTCTTTTCAATCTCTCTCACTATTTTATTTTCTATAAAAGCTCTATTTTCTTTGTCTAAATAAGCTTAGTAACTCTTAAGTTTTTTTGTTAATACAAGGTAGAGTATTTACCTCTTCCTATGTGGTGTGAAAGTAGATTTTTGGGACTTTGAGCTTGGTGGTTATGCTTAATCTAGTATTGTAAAAGAAGCCATGTAAATTTCTTTCGGTTAATAGAAATACTCTATATCCTAGGATCTAGGGAGAGTTTTATGGTGGATGTAGGTCAGCAAATCTAGTAGGTGAATCACCATAAAAGTCTGGTGTCTATTTACTCTTTTCTGCATATGTACTCTATTTTCTATATTAAAGTTCTTTGGGGTTTCCTACTGGTCTTTTTGCTAGTTTCTGTTTAACTCAAATTTTTGTAAGACCTTGATTTACCTCCCTTCTTAGTAGCTCTTAGTTTGTCTAGGAAACAACAGTTGGTATCAAAGCCTGATCAACACCTCTCAACTTAACCATCTATATAGTATATTGTTCATTGTCCTAGAAATGGTGTAGAATCAAGCCTTCTCATCTAACAAAGCTCCATGGTTTGATTGCTTGGATTATCCTCTATGGAAGTTCAAGATGAAGACATATCTTCTAGCTCATAGTGATGATGTCTAGAAGGCAATTACCAGAGAAACCAACAATGTTGTACATGATGCCTAAGCTATGAATGGTTGATATATGACTTGGATAGAATAGTGTGTATGAATATTATTCATCTTTAATTAGCCAAAGAAATGTGGATGCATCTTCAAGCTATTTATGAAGAAGATGATAAAGTGAAAAAGTCTAAGCTGTTGACTTTGAAAGCATGTCTTAATGCTTTGAGGATGGAAGAGAATGAAAATATCAATTTTTTTTACTTCAGTAGATGAAATTATTAGTGAGATAACTATGCTTGGCGAGGCACAAATTGATGATATAATCTACCAAAAAATGTTTTCTATTTTATCCAATAGATTTGAAGCAAAGGTCTCATCCATAGAAGTAGCAAAGAATCTCTCTAGATTAATAGTAGCTAAACTCTATAGTATTCTTTTAGCCTTTCAAATCAAGAAAGGAGGAACTAGAATTTCCAGCAAACATGAGCAATTTTCCTTTAGAGCTGAAGTTGTAAAAAATGAACATAATGAAGAACAAACAACATCAAATTCTAATTCTAATAAGGAGATTGCTAATCTTTCCAAAAAGCTTAAAAGGCTCAAAAAGATGAAGGTTGGTAGGAAGCTAACAAAGTTCTTTTCTTATTATTATTGTCATGAGACATATATGATTGTTGAGTGTCCAAAAGATAAGAAAGATGAAGAAAATTAGAAAAATTAGATGACCATATTCAAGCCAAAGAGCACTCAGTATAGGTTTGATAAATTAAAAGCTCGATTAGTTGAAATAAAAAATCGATTAGAGTGCTTAGAAATTAGTATAGAAATTGAGAATGTTGAGGAAAATTCTTTTGTCCATTTTACCTACACCAATATAATAACTAGTGGTATTGATATTATTACATAAGACTTATTTTCTTTTTCATCCATGATTAAAGACTATGATGTAGATGATGATTTTCAAAGCTTTATGTATACTAATCTAAATGAGCAAGAAGTTCCTAGCACTACTAAGATTGTAGGTTTAAGCTAAGATGAAGCTAGATCAAACTCATTAGACACAGCTAAAACTGAATACGAAGAAACTAAAAACATCGATATAGAAGGGTTAATAGAGCAATTGGAGATGGTGGTCAAAGTTAATGAAAAATTCAATAAAATTTTAAAAGAAAGAGAGCAAGAAGTCAGAGCTATAAGATGAAGCTTGAATCAGCTGAACAAGAAAATTTAAAGTTAAAAAAGAAGGTGTTACTATTGAAGAAGGAAATGAAAGATAAGGCTACATAAGTCATATATGATTTATTTAGCAAGTTTACTCATAGCTTAAAATAGCTCATGAATATTATCAATAATCAATGGTCAAGTGATGATAAGAGGGGTCTTGGTTATGAGTCTAAATCCTGAAAAGGGCCATCTTCAATAAAACTATTAGCTCAAAAAATAAATGTCCAAACACAATCTCCACAATCATAAAATATCAGCTCACAAATAAGTAAGGGAATTCTTCCTACTCTCAGAACTCCAATCATTATGTATTACCCAAAAATGAAAACTAATTTATTCTAAAGATATTGTTTTAATTATGGAATGCTAGGTCATAAAGTAAAAAATTGTAAAACTAGTAACTTTTCTCATTGTGAATCTATGCATTATTCCCATGTTACTAAGCACTTTTAAGTAAATAATAGAATAGGACAACAAGTTTGGAGACTAATTAATAGAATAAATCTTCTCATATAGTTAGCCTTAAAGAGCTCTTACATCCTAGAGATATGGTTTCTTGACAGTGGGTACTCTTAATATATGTTCAGTGATAGATCAAAATTCATCATAGTAAAATCCTTTAACAGAGGAAAAGTAAGCTTTGATGACAAAGCTAAAGCTATGGTAAGAGGTACTGACTTAGTTAAGATTTATAATAACTTTTTTGAAGTTCATAATGTTTATTTTGTTGATGGTTTACATTATAATTTGTTAAGCTTAGATAGTTTTTAACAGAAGGTTATAATATCTATTTCATGAATGAGATATGTATATTAGAGAATAAAAAAAGATTTTAAGGCTTATGTTACTCGAGCATGAAGTAATTTATATTTTACAAATGAGAAACCTCAATGTCTAAATTTTATTTTTGAGATATGTAGTAGCAGGTTATGGCACAAAAGACTAGGACACTTAAGTTCATGAAACATACAAACTCTCACCAAGGCTGAAAGCATTAAAGGCATTCCTTAGGTAAGTCATCTAGAAGAGGTATATCCTGCATGCCAACACGGTAAGAAAACTAGAGCTACCTTTAAGTCAGTGAACTTTCATTGTAAAGATAAACTCTAATTACTACATATGGATGTATGTGGTCCTTTGGATATAGCTAGTTTTGATGGCAGAAAATATTTCTTTCTTATTATTGATTATTATACTAGGATATCATGGCTAACATCTATTGAGAAAAATTCTAATGTATTAAAGAATTTTAAGATATTTAAAAGTATGGTTGAAACTAGAATAGGGCTTCAAATCAAAGCTATTAGGATTGACAATGTAGGTGAGTTTAGCTTAAATGAATTTTATGAGCTTTGCAAAGATTAAGATATTAAGAGATAATTTTCATTAACTAGAACACCTAAGCAAAATGGTGTCATAGAGCAAAAAAATAGAACTATACTTGAGATGATTCGATCAATGATGAACAAGAAGAATGTACCAAAGTATCTATGGAATGAGGTGGGCAGAAAAACTATGTATATGATCAACATATGATTGGTAAGAACTGATAATGGTAAGACTCCTTATCAAATGTGGTATGATAAAATAGCTAATGTTCAATATTTCAAAATTTTTAGTAGCAAGTTCCATATTAAAAATCAAGATAATGTTCACAAGCTTAATAGCCATTGTGAAGATAGTATATTTATTAGATATTCTAGCCACTCAAAAGCTTATCATGCTTAAACTTAAAAATATTAAAGATAATTAAAACACTTCATGTTAAGATTGATGAATTATTTGAAGATGCTAACAATGTGATTAAGAAAGGTATGGATGTAGATGAGGAAGAAAATGATGATGGCATTTTGGCATTTGAAAAAGCTAATGAGATTAATGAAGAATATCTAGTCTTAATGGATGAGGCAAAAATAGAACAAGAGGCTACACCTAATGATGGCATGAGAAGAAGAATACAAAGGTTTAGATTCATGGTAGATATTCTTAAGACACCTTTTAGAAAAAGAACAACAAGGAATAGAGTTGAAATAATGGATCATGACTTGTTAGTAAGTTGTCTCTCCTTTTTGATTCCTCTAATAGTTAGGGAATCTCTTGGATGTGAGGACTAGAAAAATGCCATGAATTAAGAGATAAATAAAATTATAAAGAATGATACTTGGGAGCTAGTCCCATAGCCCAAAGGAGTTAACTTCATTGGAACTAATTGAGTCTTTGCAAACAATTGAATGAGCATGGTGAAGTGACCAAGAATAAGATAAGATTAGTAGCAAAAGGCTTTGCTAACATAGAGGGACTTGTTTATCAAGATACATTTGCTCTAGTTGTAAAATTAAAATCTATTAGAATGCTCTTAGCATTTGTAACTTATCAAGGATTTAAGTTCTACCAAATGGATGTGAAATGGATGCAAAATTAGCATTCCCAAATGAAGAAATTAAAAAGATAGTGTATATAGAACCAAAAGGATTTATTGATATTGAAAAACCAAATCATGTGTATCAACTACACAAAGATTTATATGGCTTACAACAAGTCCCTAGAATATGGTATGCTAAGCTTGATTCATATTTAGTTGAAAATGGGTATTTGAAAGCTCCTATGGATAGTACCCTTTATATTAAAAAGGATAATATAGGGTTTTTAGTTACTTAGATTTATCTTGATGACATAATATTTGGACGAACAAGCTCAAGTTTAGGTAAAGAATTTATTGACACTATGAAATAAAAGTTTGAAATGTCTATGATATGAGAATTATCACATTTTCTAAGCCTATATATTCAACAACTTAGGGATGGAACCTTCATTTCACAAATAAAGTATGTTCAATAGATGTTCAAGCATTTCAACATGATG
>MNCI01030745.1:0-11638 GCA_015680685.1 Gnetum montanum | reverse complement strand
TTCTTGATTTATCCAATAGCTCATATGAATATCCATAGCTATGATGCTTTCTAAGTTACTTCTTAGCTCTCTAATCTATTCTATGGTTCTTATTTTTTTTGTCTACACTTGGTATGGCTAGTCATGAGTGGTAAGGTACCCCTACACTCAACCATACGAATATGAGCATCTCATGTGCGATCCGGTCAAACTCCAAGGACTAAGTGCTTACACGCCTTAATGGAACACTTAAGGTTAATCAATCACTATCTTTTCAAACTTTCTTGTATTGTCACGGTTGTATGGTTAAGTAAGCTTGAGGTATATGATTTTTATATCTTTTCTCTTTTTAACGTCTTATGCTAATAGGGGAAGGTGAAGAGAACTAAGTGACTAACTTTCATTAACTATTCACTAACTAAGTTCTTATTGTCCTAGCACCAGTATCTGTTCCCACTTGCTGCACACCCTGAACCAATGCAACACTACTGGGATTACCAAATGCTACTTGTTATTGGGTTACCAAGCGTTACACACGTGCTCGAAGCGGTTGTACTGAATGCACTTAACTAGGAGAGTCAAGGGTTGAGAGAGATTTAATTATCTAAGAAAGCATTTAAACATTTAACAATAATTAATTTCTATTTAGCTTATTCCACATGCTGCAAGGTTTATTAAGAAGTTCATCTTTATTGCCGTACACAAATGTGTGCTTAGGTACAATTTGCTCAAATAAAGATCTGTTCACTTTAAGACTCCTATTGCAGGTACATGGAAATTATTCTAACTCTAGAATGGTAAAAATGCTATAGTTTGGCTAAGGGTCTAAGTCTAAGTGCCTAAAACAGGGAAGCCACCTCTTATTTAAAGACATTGCGGTGGGCCGCGATATCGCGTACATAATATCATCAAGGCGGACGTGATATCACGGATGCGATCTCGTGTATGTGATATCGCGACTCATCATATCACCATGACTGAATGAAAACTCATCCTCAAGTTCCTTACAAAATATTGGGAAGGTATGGGATTATTGACTTAAATGATACTAATGGTAAATGGGGTGACATGTGAACAGATCATCATTACAATACATGACAAAATTAGTGTTCATGATAACAAGAGTGAACACTATGCACATTTGACATCCAGCCTTATTTGGCAGCTGAGAGAAAAGAAGAATTCTATTGCTACCAATGCCAAGATTGTGCCTTCCTTTGTCTATCCATAACCACGTTATCGATCTTGTTCCTTGCATAACTGCTCTAGCACCAGTCCATTCTAAGTGTTCCCTCAAGATTCAATCCATTGTTGTATGATTGCCATCTGCACACACAACATAGTCTTATATTAGCAAGGGTATATGAATCTCAACGCAGTTGATACCTTGCCTCAATGTAAGGTCCATTGGCTGAGTTGTGATATGGCTAATGCAGATTCTGGAGGTATAATACTGGTGACTACCCAAGGTGTAGGGGTTAAGAGAAAATAGAAAAAATTGGACTAGGACCCCCATGACTGAGAGCGAACCTCCGGTAGTGAGAGAATGGAAAAAGATAAGGAATAAGAAAGATGGAGAAAAGGAAACAAAGGAAACACCGATAAAATGTATGTCAGGGATGGAAATGAACAAAATAAATGTTGATTGCAAAAATGTTTAAGGGAAAGAAATTAACGGGTGGACCAAATAGGAATGCCAATGGGTCCTCCCCAAAGCAGGCTCATGCCCTTAATGCCGTAACAGTCCTGCATTCAAAGAGTCTGTAGGCTCTGGAAATGACATTTGGAAACAAGAGTTAAAGTCTTAACCACAAGAATTTACCAAAAAGAAAACAATGCATCAACAAAAAAATGGACTATTAATACAATCAGCAATGAGGTGAAAAATGGAGAAAGAATAATGGAAAGAAGAGAATGGAATGGAGTCTCAAGAACAAGGTGGTGTACAGCCCCTTGTGTATTAATGGTTAATGTGACTTAGTAGATCTTATTCCAAATCTAGGCTTAAACAATCCACGTCTAGTGACTTTGCATTAATACATTTGGCCAATCCATCCACCTGGAGTAACGAGAATGCTTCCATCAAAAAGTCACCACCATTCCAAGGAAACAAGAAAGGAGAAAGTAGGAAGCGAGAAAGGGCCTTAGTTAGAGGGAACATGTTTGTTTAGTTCCATAACCAATGCTTGTAGCCCAGATGATTATTTCGTCTAAGGGGTGTGCTTTGAATTCTCACTTTTTACTTTTTGTGTGTTTTTGTGGTTGTGTTTGTTTTTTTTTTGAGAACCGCACCATGCCAATACTTATTATTTTTATTAGCTCAGCTTCCTAATACTGGAGCAATGTCAAAATGGTAAGGGAAACTCAAGAAGAAAACATCCAAGCACCCAAGAGAATGGGCAACACAAATACATCAAATCCCCTTGAAGTCACGCCATTTTCAATCCTTGAGTCCTTCCTTCGTTCGAGAAATGCCCAATCACCAATTCGTTGATAGTTCTTATTATTGAAAGAAAGGGACTATATAGTTCCAAGCCAAGAGAGACCATAGAAATTCATGGATGCATGGATGACGTGGACTCATTGCCTGTTAGATCAAAAGAACCATACCTTAGTATCAACATCATAACTCAAAGGTAAAAACCAAACATTAGCAATCAATGGAATACAGTTCATACCATCTTCTGGAGTACTTATTAGGTGACAACTTAACAAAATAAATAAACACAAATAAATGAAAAAGTATGAACGATGTTGCAAAACAAAAACAAAAAAAGTTAAAGAAATTTGTAAAACAAAAATGTGTAAAAAAAAAACTTAAAAAAGGAACTGAGGGCCTTGATTGATCAACATAGGTGGCCATCTTCCCCATTACTGAGTTGGAAGGGGGAGATTCAAAATAATGAGCGAGGTCATCCTCTCTTAGAGGTATTATGTGTACCAGTTGTTCTAAGTTCATGGAAGGGTTTGGTTTGTTGCACATTAACTAGTAATCTTTTATCAAGGCTTTCAGGTTTGTATATGGTCATGGCCCCTGAGGGAAAGGTTGTATGAATGATGTAAGGCCCTTCCCACAATGTTTGAAATTTTGTGCATTGTGGCACATGTGTGGGGTTCCAATAGAAGACCTTATCCCCTGGTTGGTACTTAACCTTTCGAATTTTTAAGTCATGACGTTGTTTGTTATGTGACTTGTGCAACTCATTTGATGACAGGGCAACCAATCGATTTATGTCTAGCACGTTTAGAGTTTCCAATCTTTATTTTTGTGCTAGATCAAGGTCAAGGTGGAGGTCACATGCCATGGATAGTGTACTGAGCTCAGTTTGAATTGGAAGCTTTAGAAGTTTTCCATACACTAACTCATAGGGAGAATAGCCTATAGGGAGTTTCCAAGTGAAGCGGTATGCCCAGAGAGCATCATTTATTTTAGTGCTCCTATCTCACCTATATTTGCTAATTGTCCTTGTTAATATTTTAGTAATCTCCCAGTTGGTGACCTCAGCTTGGCCATTAGCTTGGGGGTGGTAAGGTGTAGTCAATTTATGTTCAACCCCTAAGTGTTGCATCAACTTCTGAAAGGTTGCACATGTGAAATGTGTTCCATTATATGAGATAAGTGCACATGGCATACCAAACCTATTTATGACTTGTTGTTGCACAAATCGTGCAGCCGTAGATGATGTGCAGTCTATAACAACAACTACTTTAGCCCATTTCGTTAGATAGTCTACAACAACAATGATATAAGCTTTTCCATTGGACATTGGTGTAATGGGCCCCATAAAGTCTATTCCCCAAATGTTGAAGGGTTCTAAAGGTTGAATCCATTGTTGCGGTCCCTCCATTCTAGCAGTTATTTCTCCATTACATTGACAACGCTCGCAGGATTGGACAAATTGAGGGGCGTCCCGAAATAATGTTGGCTAGTAATATCCTGCAAGCAAGATCTTAATAGCCGTTCATCTCCCTACATAGTGACCCCCACAAGGGCCCTCATGAGCATCTTGGAGAACTCTTAGTTGGTCCACATCGGGCACATACCATCGAACCAGGCCATCAGGACAAACTTTGTAAAGTTGTCTGTTGATCTCCATGAAGTACTTGGCTCTGTAAAGAAACTATTTTTTCTTCCTAAAGTTCATCTCCTATGGTGTTTGTTGGAAAAGGAGATAGGTGAGAATGCTACTATACCAATTCGTTTCCATGGGTTGGTTATTCACTACACCGGCAAAGAGGGCTTCGTCAGGAAAATGATCGGATATGGTGTAGTCATCCTCTTTGCTGTCCCAGTGCAACCAAGATAAATGATCTGCAACTACATTCTTAGTGCCCTTTTGATCGATCATTGTTAGATCGAACTCCTTTAGGATTACCAACCATCGTATAATACGAGGGTTAACCGTTGGCTTGTTCATGAGGAACCTGATTGCAATATGATCCGTATGGATGAACACTTTGTAACCTAACACATAGTGCCTAAACTTATCTAGTGCAAACACTATAGCCATTAATTCTTTTTCTGTAGTTGTGTAGTTAAGTTGTGCACCGACGATACTCCTACTTGCACAGTGGATGTAGGAAGGATGTTTTTGGTCATCTAACTGTGTAAGCATGGCTCCTAAGGCATAATTGGATGCATCAGTCATTATATGGAATAGTCTAGATGAGTCAGTGGCTTGTAGAATGGGAGTTTCCACAAGCTTTTGTTTCAAAGTTTGGAATGCTCGTTCACATTCCCTAGTCCATTCGAGTGCTACATCCTTCTTCGTTAGTTCTACCAATGGTTTGGCAACCTTGGAGAAGTTCTCAATGAATCTCCTATAGTAGCTAGTGTGTCCAAGGAATGACCGAATGTCTTTGATAGTTTCCAGTTATTGGGTGATTCCTTGGATGACCCTAACTTTATTTGGGTCTACCTCTATTCCTGAATGTGAAATCTTATGCCCAAGTACTACGCCTTCTTGGACCATCAAATGGCTTTTCTTCCAATTGAGCCTTAAGTTTGTTTCTATGCATCTTTTTAGCACTTGCTCTAATTGGTCCAAGGCTTGATCAAAGCTTGTTCCATAAGTGGAGAAGTCATCCATAAAGACTTACACTCCATTTCCTATTTGCTATTGGAATATGCTTAGAACTAGGCATTGAAATGTGGCAAGAGCATTACACAAGCCAAATGGCATTTGTTTATATGCAAATGTTTCCCAAGGACTGGTTAACATTGTCTTGGCTTGATCTTCTGGTGCTATCCATATTTGGTTGTATCCACTATAGCCATCTAAAAAACTATAATAGCGATGCCCTACTATGATGTCTAAGACTTGGTCAACGAATGGCAATGAAAAGTGATCCTTGAATGTTGTCATGTTCAATAGCCTAAAATCTATACACACCCTTCATTTGCCTCCCTTTTAGGCATGATCACTAGAGGGCTAACCCATTCACTATCAGCAATGAAATATATGAACCCAACCTTAAGAAGTTGTTCTATTTCTTCTTTTACTATTTACTTCAATTTTGGGTTCAATTCAATCGCCTCTATGGTTGTTTTCAAGGTTTCATGAAGGGGTCCATGTAAATCCTATGCTGGCATATCCTAGGATCTATTCCAGTTAACTTAGGGTATGACCAGGCAAAGGCTTTTGCCACTTGTTTATCACTTTTAGCAGTCTTTCTTTTTGTTTGGGAACAAGTCTTGTGTTAATGATCAATGGTCTTCTGTTTTCAAGGGTCATATACTCCAAACCTGTGGGCAATAGTTTCAAATCTAGGGGCTCTTGTTTAAATCTCTCAGGAATTTCCAACTTCCCCTAGTTGATTTTTTCAAGGTTAAAGCTTGGAAGTTGGCAATGAACTTGCTCTAGTGTGTCTATGCTTTCAATGTAAGCACTAGTTATTCCCTCAGTTAGTTCCATGCATGTTAGTGAGTTGCTCTCTTGATCAACCATCAGCCATTAGGTGTCTTCTTGTCGTGTGGTTGCTACATACAGGCACTTTTGTATATTAAGGTCTTGTGTACACTAATTGCATGTAGGCAATGCTAAACTTTGCATAAACCATGATTTCTGCACGCAATGGCACCTCGTGTCACTGTATGCGATGCATGGAACTTTCTTCTTCTTGATCTTTCCAAAAGTATTCTTCTTGGATATTTCGAGGGAAATATTGCGGATTCATAGGCATGCATCTATAGTACTTAGCTATGCTCTTCCCATTATTATTGGGAAATCCCCTTTACCATTGTTTACTTGTATCACTAGGAAATCAGCTAGATACGACCGCCCACACACAGTGGTAACGATGTCCTCCATCAGTTCCAAGGGGATAGTGATGGACTGGTCAACCAGCTCTAGTCTAATATTACTCTTCCTTAATGGAGGTAGGTTCTAGGCTTTGTACATTTCTTGTGATATTAAGTTGACTCCGAAACCTGAGTCCAAAAGAGCTTTACATGGTTCATTCCCAGCAACTTAGAGATAGATTAGAGGACTTCTAGAATAAGAGAACTTCTTGGGAAGGTGTCCCACCTTAATCTAGTCAGTAACGGCATGTGTTAACATAACCGTGTGTGTTAAGCTCAAATTTTGGGTTGAAGGAGGCCCCAAAGCTTTACTTGGTAGGGAGGTGTTCAGATGTTCAACTGCTTGTGATGGTGAGGGCTTGGTTGAATTGTTGGTTTTGAAGAAAGATATTTTCTACATAAGGTTGTTAGAACCAACTGTGGGTTGAGGATTCATAGCCCTTGTGCCATTGGGTTGCCGTGGTTGAGTGGGGAGCACCCCTTGCATTGCTGGAGCACGTGGTAATGGAACTATTGGTGTGAGAGTTGCGGATAGGTTTGGAGGATGGTATGTCTATGGGTTGTCTCTCCCAAAAGAAGGAGTCCTATAATACTCCTGAGCTTGGTAGTGACATTGTGATGTCACGTGACCAATAGAGTCATGTGGAGATATTGGCTGCTGCACGTAATAGCCATATGGATCTAGTTGCCGGTAAGGGTATTGTTGTCGTGGTGGTGGCATCCCCCATGATTGTGGGTATTGCCACTACTGGTGTTTCCCAATAGGTTGTGGCAGAGTTCCACTTGGATAATACATTAAAGATTGGTGAAACTACCTTTGGTTACCTTGGGGATAAGGTAACTATCAGGGTGCTTGCCGTTTATTAAGTCATGGGTTGAGTGCATACACCTGAGACTCTTGTAGATGTGAGATTACTAGGCAACATCCCTTAGGATGGTCATATTGGCATATCTCACTTCCACCATCATTGTTCATATCAGAATCCACAACCTCTTCAATGATGGCCATTTTACCCCTACCTTTGTTACGTGCATGGTCCATGTCCCTCTTTTTCTTTTTGTCATAGTCACTACCTTGCTCCTTAGACTCCTCTACAATTTTAAGAACGGTTTCAAATCTACTATCTAGGGAGTCCCACATCTAGTCTACCTTTGTTGACACTTTTGTTGTTAATTTCTGGAGTGACAAGGTTTTCCTATTCACCATCTCTTCGAGTGGTGACTCTTCCTTCTCCTCACAGAATCTTACTCCCCTTTTTCGGAGGGAAGGATCGCGGTTGTATTCTTTTGCACTTTCTCTCTTACGTAGCTCCCCTTCTTCCTTGGCTACTTACTCCAACAATCTATGAACCTGATGGGACCTAAGCTTTGATAATCTCCCTTGGGCATACATTCCAAGGGTTCTCCTGGTTTCATGCCTAAGTCCATCTATGAGATGGCGTAGTTGATCCTACTGCGCGTAACCATGGCCTAGGCAATGATGTAATAGTGCATAATATTGGCCCATGGCAGCATCCAAGGGTTCATGACTTCCTTGCTTCTATCCTTGGATTTTCTTTCATAGGTTGGACACCTAGGAGTACGTTTGATACTTATCATTAAATAGTTCTAGCATCGTACTCCACCTTTGAATGGATTCCGGTTTTAAGAACCAGTACTAGCTTTCTGCTTCTTTTACTAGTGTCCTTGGGAACAACTTTAGTTTTTGCCATTCATTCTCAATGTTCTGCAAGGCACATGCATCGTGAAATGCTTGTAATTGGTTCTGAGGATCAGCGTTGTCTCCCCCCTCAAATCATTGGATGTTATTCATGTCTAACCTCTTGATCCTGCTATCTTTCTGGTGCCTTGTGGGAATTCTTACAGCCTCTGTGATATCTAACATGCTTTAGGTTGCGAGTAGGGGTTCTTCATGGTCATTTTTTTCATAGTATCTGTGATGTCTACGTGGTTCCCTACTCTCCTTTCTTCCATGCCGTGATTCTCTAGAGTGCCCTCATCCTCATTCTCGACTCTCTCATCGAATTTTCTCACTCTGTTTACCTTTATCCTCATGGTTAGGTTCCTTATGGCTGCATCCTGATACTAAAGGAGAGGGTGAATGTGACGATGAAGGTGAAGAAGAAGGAGAACCATCATGATGATGATGTTTCCTACCTTTTCTTCCATGGTCTCGACCCCGATTGTGATTACGATCAGATTGCCCGCCCTTATCATGTGTTTGTGTTCCCTCATTGAACACTTGGTGTTTGTGGGGATTAGAACCAGGGTTGTGAACCATGGAGTGAAGGTTCTGATACACCACCTCTTGACCATCGTTACAAGGGGGAACATCATTCGGTGGGGAACCTGTTGAAACTGGTTCACCATCTCTAATTTTGCTTAAAACGTTCGGGACATTATGGGGCAATTTACCCTTCAAATATGTGTGATATCTCTCTTGTTGCAAGTCCCTTTGACGTTGCGCTTCTATGGGATGGTAGTCCCTTGTGTCATGATCGCATGCAACGTACTCTACGTACAACTGTGACATGCCTATTAATGCAAGAGCACGAAGGAGCATGTTGGGGATTGGTCAGTCTAGAGGCAACACTATGTTATCCTCCAAGTCTCTCCAACGCAGTTGTTCATCTTCATGGAGAATAAAGGTAAAGTCAGGTACATATTCATCGTGATGAATATATACCACATGGAATTATTGAGGAATTGGCGGATCTTGGTTACGTGTGTTGTGCCGTCGATTGTCTCTTGTGTTGGTCCTAGGTGGTGAAGTGCTTTTGTGTGAAGAAGAAGACATTTTTGTCTTACTCGGTGTGCTAATTACCATTTTCTTATTTTTCTTTTGATCAACCCATAGGGTTCGTTCTAGCATCCCAACAATATGAATGATCTCCTATGTTCTACGTAGTGCATAAACAACTAAGTCCCTGGCAGTGGTGCCAATGATGACTGGTGAGGTACCTCTACACTCAACCATACGAATACGAGCATCTCACATGCGATCTGGTCGAACTCCAAGGACTAAGTGCTTACATGCCTTAATGGAACACTCAAGGTTAAACAATCGTTTTCTTCCCAAACTTACTTGTATTGTCATGGTTGTATGGTTAAGTAAGCTTGAGGTATATGATTTTTATATCTTTTCTCTTTTTAACATCTTATGCTAATAGGGGAAGGTGAAGAGAACTAAGTGACTAACTTTCATTAACTATTCACTAACTAAGTTCTTATTGTCCTAGCACCAGTATCTGTTCCCACTTGCTGCACACCCTGAACCAATGCAACACTACTGGGATTACCAAACGCTACTTGTTATTGGGTTACCAAGCGTTACACACGTGCTCGAAGCGGTTGTACTGAATGCACTTAACTAGGAGAGTCAAGGGTTGAGAGAGATTTAATTATCTAAGAAAGCATTTAAACATTTAACAATAATTAATTCCTATTTAGCTTAGTCCACATGCTGCAAGGTTTATCAGAAAGTTCGTCATTATTGTCATACACAAATGTGTGCTTAGGTACAATTTGCTTGAATAAAGATCTGTTCACTTTAAGATTCCTACTGTAGGCACATGGAAATTATTCTAACTTTGGAATGGTAAAACTACTATAGTTTGGCTAAGGGTCTAAGTCTAAGTGCCTAAAATAGGGAAAGCCACCTCTTATTTATAGACATTGTGGCGGGCCGCGATATCGCGGCTCATCAACTAGTTATTCTCTCATTATTACATCACTATCTTGAACTTGATAGTTCACTGATCTATAGAATCAACATGTTTTTCAGTTAAGCTATTATGCATATTTCTTATTGGTTTTTATCACCTATGTTTATCTTTGTGTTTTGAGCTTAATTTTTTTAATAATAGGGGCATCTTATTTTTACCTTTTTCTAACAAAAATGAAAAGTGATGCATGGTGTCATCATGTATGAGCTATTTTATCTAAAAAGTGAAGATGATCTTAAAGAAATATTATACCAAACATAGTAAATTCCAAACACAATAAACGAGGAAGCATTTTGCATAGTTAAACGGTCTTCCATGTGAATGGAAAAATATGGAAGCACATGTTTATGATGATTTCGCCGAAATAGTTCTTTGAATTTTAGCTTTATAGTTTGAGATGCCAAACACATTTGAAAGGGACACTAACAATGAACTTCTTTTTTATTTTTTTCCCTTTTTACTTTTCCTACATGAGCATGCCATCCCTTTATTTACTATATGATATCTAAATGATTAAGGTGATGAAATTATTTGTTTTGCTTCTTCTTTGCATAGTCACCTTTGTACAGTATTTGGATTATATTTGAGTTTTTGGATTTAAAGGTTGCAAATAAATGTATTTTTCTTATTAAACTATAAGCTTGTACAATGTATTCTCTTATTAATTATAATTACTATGAAAAATATTATAAAGAGGTATTTATAATCATGATATTATATTTCAAATGGTTTATGAACATATCAAGCCCAATTTCTCCATTGATGTAACTCTTAACTATATATTTTTTCAATATGATAAAGGCTAGTTTAGCTATATATTTATGATATACCTATTATTTGTTTGAAAGAATCTTTTTCTTTATCAAATTAATGAAGTTCCAAAATTAATCTACTAAAAAATTGATTTTCATATTGAAAAAAATAATGAAAACCAGTGAAAGTTCTTCCATAATAAATCCTATGAAAAAGTTCATCTCTTGGCCTAACAATAATTATTTATTTTTTGTGACAAAGTTCAATACATATCCACTAGTTGAGATATATATTTATTATAGATATATATATATCTATAATTTGGTTGAGAGGATCTTTTCCGTCTTTGAAGAATTAAGTCTTACCATCAAATATTCCCAACACATGGACGAGAAATTAGATTTCAAACTCAAATCTTTTATGATTTCTTCTTGACAAAGAAGATTCATGCATTATACCATAATACATTATTCCTCCTTGTTGAATATTGGACTCTTGAAAATATTTTTTTTTAAAAAAAAGAAAGAAAATATTAGGCCACTTCCTCTTGAAATTTTTGTATGTTCAGCTTGGACTCCTGAAACTAGGCTTAAACATGGTAGTGACATCTTCAAGTATGTCAAATAAATTGTCCATTCTTTACCCTTTTGAAGCAATTTATTTAATTCATATTCATGTTATTTAGTGGTTATGCTCCTTTCCTTTGGGTGCCTATCCTATGAAAATTATATCAAAATTAGATCCCAAATAGTCATCATATCAAAATTGGATCCCAAATAATAAATCTTCTTTTATATACAAATGATGTTTCCTTGCTCTCCATTACTGCAAAAGTTATTTAAAATATGTTGCAAATTTTTAAAAATTATTGCCACTTATC
>MNCI01030737.1:11766-23602 GCA_015680685.1 Gnetum montanum | reverse complement strand
CTTTACTGTAAACAAATTCTATACCAAAGGCCCAAAGGTTTAGCAGATGTAGGAGAAATATTAAAGGAAAATAGATAGCACCTTATCAAAAACTAAAATAAAAGATCAATTGATTAAAAATTATTAATTCATAGGAAGATCATGCAAGACCAGGTGCTCTTGTGGAAAGTCAAGGTGTTGGTTGAGACTATGAGCATTGCCAACATAGTTAAGTATGTGTCTTTAGGTCACTAAGTTATGGTTTATGACTACATATTGCAATGTGTTCCTTTATTTGGAGATAAAGATAACATCTACAACCTTTTACAAAGGTCACCTGCTGTTCCCATAAGTAAGGTCGTACTTTACCTACTTTCCTTAGTTCTTTTAAACACCTATATTACCTATCCTATCTCTATTACTTATGTGGAAATTGCATATGGTTTATCAGAACTTTGAAGGTACATGTAATTTATTAGAATTTTAAATTATTTACCCTAAGGATTGGTGTGCATTTCTTTATTTGGAGATAAAGATCGCATATACAACCTTTTACAATAGTCACTTCTTGTTCACATAAGTAAGGTCATACTTTACATGCTTTCCTTGGTTGTTTTAAGCATAAACAAGGGCTCCATGAATGAGAGCTCCTACTTTTATGCCAAACTTCTATTTCTATTTTATGCCTAGCTTGTAGTGTAAATGTGAAGTAGAGCTTGTTGGTTAAAATTGTTTGCTACATCCTACAAAGTACAAGTTCAATCATAATGGATTATGCTTAAACACAAGTTTAATGACAGTGAATTATGTTTAAACACAACTAGTGTGCAAAGGAGATAGATAAAATTAAGTTTTTCTTATAGATTCCTATAGTATTTACATGGTGCTAATAAACAATATTAAGTTTAGTGAAGAGTTCAATTTAGTTTAGTTGTATGTGTAGGATTTACAGCAACTCAAACATCTTGAATGTGAATTGGTGAAAGAAGATGCTCTTAAATTTTAAATGACTTTTGCTACCAAATTTGATCTTTGCTCATAAGGAAGACTATTCATAAGGAGGTTCCACTGGATCCAAAGACTCATTAACTAAGTAGCAAAGAAAGAAGGATAGTTAAAGAAAAGAGAAAGTATAGAGGAGTACAATAGAGATCCATCCATCAACAAAAAATAAGTTTGTCTCTATGATTTGGAGGAGGAAGCCCCATTGGAGGAGGTCATGCAAAGAAAGAGCTTGCCAATCTTAAAATTTGATACTAAAATTTCAGCCAAGGTAGATAAGATGTGGGACTCACTCAATGAGAGATTCCAAATGGCACTAAAAATTATGTAGGAGAAAATAAAATAACAAAGATCCAAGGACAAGGATAGAAGGAGGAAAAAGGACTATTTACCATCAAAAGGATAAAGCTATATTATGGGAAGGATTGTAAATTCTAATTTACACGATGAAGGGTATGACATGCTAATACAAACATCCAAAGGGTTCTTGCCTGATTTTGTTACACATGTAAGAATATGGAATGCATGCCTTAAATCCAAAATTCATCAAGAGGCAAGGACCTAAGAGGTCGTCCTACCCTCAAGGTCACTATAGGAAGCAATTCCATAAACAATAATACTACCTAAATGAAATTCCATCTTAGTCTTAGGACTACTATTAGCAATGGAATAACCTTTAATCATGGGGTATGCCACCACCAAGGTAGTAGTACCCTTATTGATGAGCAACGAGGTACCCCTATGCCCAACCATACAAATCACAAGAATTCACACACAATTAGATCGAATTCCATGGATGGGACTATTTATGGCATCTAGATCATTATGCCTTGATCGCAGTTCATTGTCTTTCCACTTAGACTAGTGGTAGCTTTGTCACATATGGTTTAGTCCAAAGTGAGGCATATGATTGTTGATGTTGTTTGGCCCCAAGGTACTCCTAATGATAAAAAAATTAATTAATTAAGCTAATTAACAATGGAAAGTAATGTCTAAACTTGTCTACGTGCAATGAGTATTTGTCCCTAACTGTTTGTACATGCCTTGGACTTCATGTAACTACCACTAGGATTACCAAGCATAAATCACTAGGTGTACCAAACGATGACACTACTGGGTTATCAAGTAATTACACTTAAGTGCTCATGATTAGTCATACTTATTCGGCTTAATGATAGGAATAATAAAGAGCAATAAATGAAAAAATTAACTAAGGAAAATAGTAAATAATTAAAATCAATAATAAAGCTAAGTGGATGTTGCAATGATGGAAGTAATCTCAATCTCTATTACTAGACTTGCAATGTGTCCAAGTACATCACACTCGAATAAGGATGTTGTACAAGTACTTAACATTACACTATAGGCATGCACTGGAAACTAACAAAGCTTGAAATAAAAAATAAAAAATCTATGAATCTAATTCTACCTTCTCTATTTGTTCTATGTCCCAACCATCCACCCAAGTGTGGTATTTATAGGCACACATGGAAGAGGTGATATCAGATCCCTGACATTGAAGGTTATGCCTTGATATCGGATATCTAATATTAAAGCCATGCAAAATATCCAATCATACCCCATGAATAAATGAAAACTCATTTTGGAGTTAAACAAAATGAGGAACAAGCTCTTTACAAAATATTGGAAAGGTATAGGATTACTGATTGACTTAACTAGACATACAAATTGACTTTTACATGTTGCAGTGGTGTTTTAAAAAAATGGAGACAACATGGCAAAACAAAAAAACTAGGGGAAAAATCATGTATTTCCTAGAGGTAGTGGCTCTTCCATGGGCTACTTCCCCTTGTCATTAGGCTTCTAGAATTTGTAGTGATTTAGGAGCACTTGCAAATTCTCCTCCTCCATTCTAGGATCATGTACCATTCAGGCTAATGAGTTGATGTGTGCTAGAACTAGAACATCTCATGGATACAACAACTATGGGAACATCTTATTTGATTTCATGTACCAAGCTGCAAACTATCGTCATTCCTCCTTGATGGCCTTGGCCTTTTCTTTCAATTCATGATGATCCTTCAATCTCTTGGCCAAGTCTAAGGCTACATCTCTTTGTCTATGGTAGCGAGCCTTAATCACCTCCAACTCTGNTCTTTGTCTATGGTAGCGAGCCTTAATCACCTCCAACTCTAAGTTTTCCATGTGGAGTTTTTGTAGAGCAATTTTCTTGTTTGCAAACTCTTTTCCATATAGTGCATAGGTGGCCGCTACTTGCTGCTCTAGCTCATTTCTAGGTCAACCTGTTAACATGGCAGGGTTGGCATAGTGAAGGCTAGTTAATGTCATGTACTCTTTCAAATATTTAATCTACAGGTCCTTGTTCTTTAGTTTTGCTTGATGGACCAAGGCATAGCTATCAAAGATTGGTTGTTAGTTAGGATTCTACATTGACATGGAATTGATGAAGGCCTTTTCCATCTAGATCTCCTTTTTATTAATTTTCTTGTACATGCTAATTTGATCCCAGAAGTGCTCCTTCAACTTTTCATGGTTCTTGGCCTTGTTTTAACATGCTCTTATCTCAATTGTAGACTTTTGATGTATTGCATAGACCTCCTCCATTGAGAGGGTTTGATTTTCTCTGGCTAATCTACTTATGTCTTGGTTGACCCTCACCAATTTTTCTCTCAACTGGTGGACATTATCTTCTAAGAGATTTTTTTGTTGCTCTACGATGGTCAATCAAGCATTATTAGTAGCAAGCTATTTATTCTCCTTGTGTGTGGTGATCAATTCCTTCTTATGGGCATATGTTTGAGCTTTGGTAGCTGAGGCATTCTAGACCACTTTTTCCTTTTCTTCCTTAGCAGCTTTATTTTGTTTAATGAATCAGGCTAGTTTCTTTATTTGGAATTTTTCCCACTGGTCAAGAGAAATGAATTGGTCATGGTTCCATATTTTAGCTCTTAGGGCAGCCATCTCTTGTTGCAGTTGATGCACTTCTATTTCCACATGCTCCACCTTGGTCTTTGCCATGATCATTTTTCCTTTTGCAGTAATGAGGTTTGACTAAATTGTAGTGACATCATTGGGGATGTCAAAAAGAGTTGTCATCACTTTTCTATTCTACAACAATTTGTCAAGCACATCCTCATGGATCACAAGAGTCATCGAAGTCCTAGCTAGCATTTGGGCATCTCTCATCCCAATCAAGTCCATCGAAGGCATAATAGGCACATTAAAATATTCTTTAATGTGATCTGTAATAACTTCTATTGCACCTACCACATGTTGGTGCTACATGACCATGATGGTAAAATCTTATCTTGTTTTGAGCATTACTTGAAAAGATGTGGTGTTCCCAAAGATCTACTATGACCATTGGGATTTTTCACCTGACTGTAAAGAAATTTCCCCCTTGATGGATTTATAGAAATGATGGGCTACATGGCATCATTGATTATTTTGAAGAGGTTTGATTCATCCCTACTTGCCCAACTGAGAGTTTCAACAATGCGCTATAGATGGCTCATATTGGGCTAGTAATCTTGTGGTGGTGGTAGTGGAACTTGTGACTCTCACTGCTACTAAGGCTTTTACTCTATTTTCTTTTCTAGTTCTAGCTCCTTTTCTGGTTCTTATCCTTTCTCATCACCAAGGTTTTTCCTTGGTGCTACGAGTTTAAGCAACTTAGAAAAAGAAGCATTTTAAGCCCTCTTGGAAACATCATTGGTGTATCCTAGGATTTTGACATGCTTGCACAGCTTTTTGATTAGGCAAGGGAATGGGAATGTTGGCTTCCTTACCTTCTTTTCTTCAAACTGCCTTTGAATTTCCATGAAGCATAATTGGGGAAGATTTACATTGTATTTTCCCATTAATATTGCACTTCCCCTAGCCGCATAGGTTGATATTCTGTTGAGCCCTTTAGTTGGGAAAATGTGGTATGTGCCTATCTTAAAATAAGTCCTCTCTTCTAGAGTCAATTTTTTGTATGTTTTATTATCTTTGTTATACACCTTCTTCAGCTACAACTTTCTATTTTTTGCATTGGACCTTATGGATAGATGTGCTAACTTGGCTTCCACATTTGGTAGATTCAGAGCCTCTACAATTACTTTAACTAAAAAAGAAACAATGACTCCTTTAATGTTGACTATGGTACCCTCTTCCTTGTTATGCCAAAACTATTATATCTCACTGAGGTATCATTCTCCACTTTTAGAGATAATGTGCCATAGAGGTGATGCCTGAAGTTGAGTTTTAACTGCCTCAAGGGTAACTGCCATAAATGGCCCAAAGCTCATTTCCACAATAACCATGGTCAACATGGATTTCTCTTGGATGGCTTTGGGCATTCCTGGGACAACATGAGGTGTTTTCCTTGCACTAGAGCCTATGGTTTTTTAGCCTTTGCTTGGATTGACTGCCCTATAGTAGGGGATTCTTGATGAATGCTAAGTGATTGGGCCTCCTATTCTTTATGTTTATTTGGTGGGCCTTGTTCTCCTAGTTGACCTCTGCTACCTCTTGGGCATTTACTTACACTTTGCAAAAGTCCTTCATGTTCTTCTCTTTTTGGGGCCATCTACAAGCAATCAAGGGTTTGATGTTACTAAGGTGTTGTTATTTATCATTAACAAGTTCATACCTTACTCATGATCTTAGTTCCATTAAGTTCTTTAGCTCATATAATTGCATAGTTAGAAAAATTTCTATAAAAATGCTCAAAAAGTATTAACTTCTTTTATGATCCTTTACAATTGACTTATTTTTTCATATGCATGACTTATAATGATGGTTATGGTTCTTAGGTGAGAAAATTAAAGGGTCTAGAATTCCTATGATTAATTGTTTATTAATATATTTAAGGTTTTAACATTCTTATCCTTATAATACCTTCTTTATGTTAGCAAATTTTGAAAAATTGATGCAAGTTTTCCATACAAGCACCCTTCCCCAACTAAATTAAACACTTTGGATTCAACTAGGTTCAAAAACCATGAAAATCAGTGCGGTATGAAGTAAGATATAATGCTTGGAAGTTGGTTGTGTAGAGCTCTAAGTTGAGAGAGAAAAATGCAAAAACTCCCCTAGCTACAAATGATGAGAATGGATTTTGAAACACTGTAGGGGTCCTATTTATAATTTTTATGGACCCAATATCGGGTATCCAATGTTGAGGCTGACCCAATATTAGGTAGTCGATATTGGTGTGCTTTAATTTTCATATTATGATGATATTAAACATGGAAAATAAAGCTTTGTGATTAGTGGAAGGGTTTCAGGTCAACTCCAAAGTTCTAGGATAAGTGGGAATTTATATGTAGGCACCAGTATGTGTTAGAAGATAGAATCATAGGCATTAAAAGCTTTGGAAGATGCAAGAAAAGGGGTATTAGATTTATGGTGTAGAATGGATTGGTTATATGATAATGGAAGGTTTTGAGTTTATCATTTATGCACTTGGAAGGTTTAAGATGATGTGGTTGTGTTAAACAAGTAAAGTCACAATAGTTATACAAGTAGATCCTCCCCAAAGTAGGCTTTAGCCCTTGTATAACCACACCTCAAAATTTTCATAGGTGCCAAAGTGGTTGAATGCAATGCATGCCTGTGAAACAAAACACACATGTTAAAACCACCGATTTGTGAAAATATCTCTATGTTACACAAGACCACAAGTTAGGATCATACGAACACTGAGATGAGATGGATTGTAGAAAGGATTGTAGGAATTGGGATGTGAGGTGCCTTACCATAGGCATAATGAATCCTTGTGTGTTAGTAATGGTTATGTAATCATTAGCCCTTTTTTCCAAGATTCAAAACAAGTCCAAACCACATTCTAGTGACATCACATTATTTCATCACTTTTTTTGACAACCATAAGACTACCATAGTAGTAAGGAGTAGCATCACTTGGTGTTTTGTCCAAGGGAGGAGTTTATTCATGGCACTTCTTTTTTATTTTTTCCTTTCTTTTATGGAAGTCTGAGAAGCCGCCAACCTTCAAGCATGGGTAACATGCCTTTCTAGTGGAACCCTTAGAAATTTATTCAATGCCCTTTTATTTTATTCTTACTCCCATTTTTCGTTAGATGTATAAGGATATAATTACAACCTTAAAAACATGATAGAAAATACAAAAGTGGTCAAAGAGAATCCACAAACCCCCTTGATGTCACACCCTTCACATTTACAAACAATGATTATAAATTTATTTTTAGTTTAATGATGAAGAAAAGAATATCACTATGACCATAGCAAGAACCTCTTATTAATGGAATGGATGGATGGATGATGTTGTCTCACTGTCCAAATAAACAATCCTTTATGACTTGACAACATAGAGAAAATCTCACCTCAATGGGCTAATGATCTTTTTATTCACAAGTGAGATTACTAACAAAGGGAATGAAAACAAAATGTGGAAAAAGTTGAAAAGGATAGGAAAAATTTGTATCAAGAAATAAGAAAATGATAAAAATTGTAAAACAAAAAGATGAAAAACACTTATTAATTATGAATGTTAGGATGGGGTACCTCCCCCACGACTAAGTGTTTGATCATGAACACAATTAACAAGTGGATAGGTAGGCTCCATGAATATGTGAAATAGTGTTAACCTTTCATTTCCAAGCCACTGGGTGTCTCTTGGTTTAGTGGCAGCTATGTAGATGAGTTGTTGTTCATACACTTGGTTGTTAATTGTATATTGGATTAGAGTATGAGTTGTGTCAACGTTGCAAATGTATGGCCCATGATTACATCCTTGATCATGATTAGGTATGCATGGATTTGTTTGTCTCCCCACAATGCTAGATTCATTGCTGTTGCTAGGTGTTGGAGTAATAATAGATGATGACCCTTGCCTAGGATTAGAGGAAATTGATTGTGAAAGGGAAGATGTTACATTAGATTGGCATTGTGCTAGTTTGGATGATGTGGTAGGTCCATGAGTGTTGCACTTACACATGGGAGTTATCCTAGAGAAATGATGTTTCCAAGATTGTGATGAAAACCTACTAGCATTAGCATGTCCATGCACATTCACAACACAAGTGGCATTAATTTAGTGATGTTGTGGTGCTGAACCTTCTTGTGTTGTTGGTAGTGGCATGTGATGGGGGTGGAGCATGAGAATATTGAGGATAGGATGGAGGGTAAGAGGTGTGAGGTGGTGATCCTTTAGGGGATGTCACGAGTTAATGATACTCAGGAGAGTGATAGTAGCAATTTGAAGAAGAGGACGTAGAACTAGTTGGAGAAATAGGTTGTTGAACATAATAATTGTATAGGTTTGGCTGGTAGTAAGGGTAAGGTTGGTTTGGTGATGGCCTCCCCCATGATTGTGGGTTTCACCACTATGGTTGATGATAGTATTGAGGATGGTAATAAGTCCCCCTAGGATAGTATGAGTGGTTGTAGGACTGTCTATAATTACCTTGTGAAAAAGATAATTTCTTGGGCATGTGCTTTTGTACAAACTTGGGATTTAATGAAAAAGGCCAATACTCATGTAGATGTGACATTACTGGGCAATGGACCTTTAGGTCTTCATATATGCATATGTCACATTTGTCATCTTCATCTATGATTGAGTCTATAACCTTGCTTTATTCAGTCATTTTTCCTATTTGTCGATAAGTGCTCTGAGCTATTTCTTAGTTCTTATTCATTCATTTATTGTGATTGATTGGTTCATTTTGCATTACCTTCTCCTCTATAGCTTCTACGAAAATTGTAACTTTCTTAGTTATCCACTCTGACATCTTATCAAACTTTGCTTCAAGCTCATCAATAGACTTTTCTATTAAGAAGATTTGTTGCAGAATCACCTTATTAAGAGCAACGTCTTTCTCCTTACCATAGATATGGACCTTCTTCTTTTGAAGAGTTTGATCCTGGTGATATTTCTCAACATTCTCCCATTTTCATAGCTCTCCTTCTTTCACCACATGTTGGATTAGCTCTCGAATTTGATGGACTCCTAGTTCATATAATTGACCTTGAGCATACATCCCAAGGGTCTTCCTCGTTTCCTTATGAAGCCCATTTTTGATGTGGAAAAGTTGCTCTTCCACAGAGAAACCGTGTCTTGGAAATCTATTTAGTAAAGAATAATAGCTATCTAAGGCCATGTCCAATGGTTCATGTTCTTCTTGTTTCCATCCTTGGATCTATCTCCTTAGGTTGGACACCCTTGCATAGGTTCGGTATTTCTTATTGAAGACTTCTAGCATTGTGGATCACCATCAGATTGAATTTGGTTTCAACGATCTATACCACATTTCGGCTCTATTGGTTAGTGTCCTAGAAAAGAGCTTAAGTTTTTGCCATCCACTTTCAATGTTTTATAAGGCATAGGCATCATGGAATACTTGTAAATGATGTTGTGGATATGAATCATAGCCTCCCACAAATTTAGGAATATTATTCATATTAAGCATGGGTAGATGACTTTCCTTGTGATGCCTGTGAGGTATCTTACCTACCTCTATGATCTACATCAAGATCTTAGTGGCCAACAAGGGTTCATCGTTATTAGACATATTGTGATGAAAATATCTATTTCAATTCGTTTGATTGTGATAATTTTTTCTATGTTCACTTTGATGTCTTTGATTTTTCATGTTGGTTTGATTCCTATGTTTATTTTGACCTCATAGTGGAGTTTCATCTCTATATCTACGTTCATCTTCATCAAAACTAGACATTGAAGAGAAAGAGGAAGATGAGGAACTGGGAGGATTACCATGGCTTTTATGGTGTTTCCCAGGGTCCTTGATTTATCTCTTCTAGGTTTTGAGGAGGTCCTAGGTCTTGAGGCCTCCCTTGATCTAGGACTTCATCTCCTCTAGGGTTATCTACCTTAGGTGAATGTAGTCTTTGAGTGTCATCAAGGTGGTCATGAACATATGAAACACCTGCATAAGGTTGATCACTCCAAATTTCTTCAACATATATCTTGTTAGTTCTCCAATGAATGTTTTCACCATATAATGCATTATTGCTGGTGAAAGAGACATTGTTTTTAGTTAATGATGTGTATGATTTAATATTTTCTGAAAGATATATCATTAACATGTTTACGATGATCGTGTATAATATAACTAATCTAGATAACAAGCATCATCCTTGGAAATGATGCCAATGATGAGAGGCAAGGTATCCTTATGTTGAACCATATGAATCACAAGCATTTACACATGATTTGATTAAATTTTATGGATGGGACTAGTTGTGCATCTAAATCATTATGCCTTGATCATAGTTCACTATCTTTCCACTTGGACTAATGGTAGCTTTGTCACATATGGTTTAGTTAAAGTGAGGCATATAACTCTTGATGTTGTTTGGCCCTAAGCTACTCCTAATGATAATAAAGAGATTAATTAATTAAGCTAATTGACAATGGAAAGTAAAGTCTAAACTAGCCTACGTGTGATGAGTATCCATCCCTAACTATCCATGCATGCTTTGGACTTTGTGTAACTACTGCTGGGATTACCAAGGTTATGTCACTGGGTGTACCAAACGATAACACTACTAGGTAACCAAGTAATTACACTTAAGCACTTGTGATTAGTCATACTCATTTTGCTTAATAATAGGAATAATAAAGAGAAATAAATGAAAAAATTAAGGAAAATAGTAAATAATTAAAAGCAATAATAAAGTGAAGTGGATGCTGCAATGATGGAAGTAATCTCATTCTTTACTGCTAGACATGCAATGTGGCCAAGTACGTCACACTTGAATAAGGATGTCATATAATCACTTAACATCACATTGTGGGCATGCACTAGAAACTAACAAAGCTTGAAATAAAAAATAAAAAATCTATGAATCTAATTCTCTCTTTTCTATTTCTTCTATGTCCTAATCATGCACCCCAAGTACGGTATGTATAGGCATGGACAATAAAGGTGATATTAGATCCTCGACATCAGAGGTTGTGCCCTGATATCATATACTTGATATCATGACTCTAATATCCAATATTGGAGTCAAGAAAAACATGACTCATCACTTACCAATTTGTCTTAGCACAATTCATGCCAATTTAGGAATCAGAGATCTCTCCTTAGATATTTCTAAGGAAAATAAATTTAGAAAGATAGAAAAGAAGATAGTTCCATGCATTTCTTATAGTGACATAAGATGCAATTACATATAGAAGATATGGACTGTCTAAAGCACAACGATTTTAACATGCAAAATATATGTCAAATCCATAATTGTTCAAAAATTCTATAAGAGAAAACCACAAAATAAGAATCCATCTAGTGATTAATCATAGACCATAGATGTAGTTATATAATGTGTATGGGACCAAAAATGATCTTGATAAGTGTATAGATAGATAGGGTGGATGAAATGGAGTAAGTTAGATACCAACTCTTAGACTCAAAGAGTAGTAAAGAGTTAGAGGCAAATTGGGGAGAGTTGAAAGTTATAGAAACCTTTGAACTAGGGCCCTTAGAACTAAAAAACTTCTTGGAATCCTTAGAATATGTGTTTTTAAATAATGGAAAACTATTAATTATAAATGTCTATATTGTTAAGAAAATAAAAGAGAAGTTTTTGAAAGTAGTTAACAAATGATCAATAGTCTTTTCTTGGTCATATGATAAAATAATAGGAATAGATCTACATATATGCCAACATTGGATGTATACAAACTCTACTATCAAGGCCTAAAGATAGCCAAGAAGCAGGTTGAATCCAAAATTAAAGCAAGTTATTAAAAAAGAGGTAGAAAATCTCCTAAAAGATAGATTCATCTATATTGTGGTGGATAGTGAATGGGTAAGCCCACTTATCATTGTACCAAAGAAAGGATAGAAATGGATAGCCTGCATGGATTTCAAATTTTTGAACATAG
>MNCI01030737.1:0-11589 GCA_015680685.1 Gnetum montanum | reverse complement strand
CTAGCATTAATTTTAGTTTCGACATTTGATGTTAACTTTCATCTTCAACTTTTGAAGTTTTGCATCAAATTAGATTTGTTGTCTTGCATTAAATTTTTAATGTTTGATGTGAATTTCAATTTTGATGATTGATGTTAGCTTTTATTTCTATCTTTTGACATCTTGGGTTAGACTTTTGACATCTAGTATCAAAATCTTCTCTTTGCATTATTTCTTCCATCTGAAATTTTTTAAAGCTTTCAAAAGACTCTATGGACTCCATTGTGTTGTCTCTACATAGCCTATGAGATATTTTTACCTATATATAGGAAGACACCCCTAAATGTAAAGGGATTAACACTTGATTGATTATTCAAATTTTTGAACACTTAGAGCTAATAAGTGCTTTTCTTCTAAGAAATCTATTAATTAACTTCAACTCTCTTTTTGCTTTTTTTTTTCTTTCACCTACTGACATATTGTATTTCCTTCATCTTTTCCTCTTGACATGTGAAGATTTGTTGAGAATCAAATCAATGCATCAATTTGATCTTTTCTTTACAATTGTCAATTGCTAGATTTGCAACTATTCTTATTAAATCTACATAAGTGCACTCATCAAAGCAAGCATGAGGTAATACAACTCCTTGCTATGTGCCTTTGATTTCTTGTACATGTCTTGGAACATATCTTTGTAGGTTCCTTTATCTCTACTGTACTCTAGATTTTCTTATTTTTAGATCTTTTGTCTCTAGTTTTGTCCAAATTTTCTCCACATCCATTTTCCTCACATTTCCTCCTTGGTTTGCACATGTTAGTTAATAGATCTCTTTCCTTTTTGTGCTATTTTAAGCATTTCTTTGATACCAATCATGCATTCATGTTACCCTATTTCCAATCACACATTCATATTAGACTATGTTTTCTTCCATATTTACATGTTTTCTTTTGGTTTTTTCACATACATGATCCTTTTGCTCGATACCCACTAATGTTGGAAAAACATCTAACTTGGGTTAATGGATTTGTCCTTTAATCCCCAAGTTTCTTTTCAATTTAAGGGAGAATATCCAAAAGGTTAGTTTTCCTAGACCATTTGGTGGCCACAAACTACCCAGCTCAATTTTTGTGTTAGGTTGTGTTAGTTTCTATTGATCATGATGATTCCTACCACAACATCTTTGGCATTAGAAGGAGCATCTCCATAGAATTTAACTTTCTAGGATCATTCTCTACTCCAACTTTTCTACAGTTACAACATTTTCTTACATTTTTCTACCATTCTTCACTTTTTCATTAAGTGTAATTAATGTCATGTCAACACATAGATATCATGTCATTTTCTCTCTATGACTTCTATGTCATTTTCTTAAATAAATTTTATTTCTAGCTCTTTGTGATGTACTATGTCAAAACTTTTGACACCACGTTAAAAGTCTATCATTTTGATGCTTTCATTGAAATTGAATTTTTTCATCTTTTGTTTCAAGTGCAAACTTGTTTCTAGGTGATGAGCGATGAAGTATCCAACATCCAATCATATAAGATACGAGTGTTCACACATCATTCTGGTAGAATTCCATAGACAAGGCAATGTGATTGTGCAAGTAATTGGTTAGAGTTTGTGATCATTGTCTTCCCATTTGAGCTATTAAATTCAATGCCAATGGTTTAATTCATGATGAGGTATATGATAGATGATGTTGTATTGGCCATAATTTGCCTAGTAAACATGAAGTAAATGGAATAGTTTCTAAATCTAAGTGACAGTAAACAAATCTAATCTAGCATATGCAATGAGTAGCTAGTCCTAACCTTCTATTCACACCTTGGACTTCATGTAACTACTACTGGGATTATCAAGTACCACACTACTGGGCATACCAAGTGATAGTACTACTAGGATTACTAAGTACCATACTACTAGATGTACCAAGTGATAGTACTACTAGGTTACTAAGCAGCTACACTTAAGTGTCAAGATCAGTCATACACATTTTGCTTAACGACAGTAATGGTATAGTGCATAGAAAGTAAATCGGTGATTATGAAAACACTAAACATTAAACTAAATGAAAGTATAAATAAAACTAAGTGTTGCTGCAAAGATGGAAAGTAATAATAATCTTTATTTTCGGTCATGCAATGCATCCAAGTACATCACACTTGAATAAATACTCTATTCAATCACTTAACATGACACTGTGGGCACACGTTTCTAAGTACTGAAAGCTAAAATCATGAAAACAAACTAAAAGAGTTCTACTACTATGTTAGCAAGTCTATTGCAGATTTGTATGCCTGAGTGTTGGTTTTATAGGCTAGCACACACACCATGGTATCATTTATATGATAAAGCATCATGAGATACAATATCGAATCTATGACATTGTAGATACAATATCATAACTACAATATCATTATGGTAGAATTTTTAACTTTATCATAGCCCCACAATTGGTTGAAAACTCATCCTTGAGATAAATAAATGAGGATAGAGTTCCTTACGAAATTGGGAGGTAGATTTACATGACACTAACTACTCTATACATGACTCTTGAGTGCCACAGTGGTGCTTTACAAAATTGATACAAACATAACATGAAAAACTTGAACAAAAAACAAAATTTGATGAAGCTTAAGGTCGCCTTATGTTGTTCCTGGTGGTGGTGGCTCCTCCATTAATTGCTTTCCTTTGTCATCAGGCTTCTAAAATTGGTAGTGATTTAAGAGTGTCTATAATTTTTCCTCTTCCATTATTGGATTGAGAATTATCCATGCTAATGAACCAATGTTTGATGAAGTCAACATGTCCCATAGAGTAGTTGTGGAAACATCTGATTAGCTTTAACATACCATGCTGTAAAATATCATCTTTCTTCTTCAAAAGCTCTGGTGTTCTCTCTTAGTTCATGGTAATTTTTTAATCTTCTAGCTAGGTTTGCTACTACATCTTTTTGCCCTTGGTAGTTAGCCTTAACTACTTCTAGCTTTGAGTTTGCTACTTAAAGTTTCTATAAATCATCTTTGTGATCTGCAAACTTCTTCTCGTACAAGGCATACATGGCTACTACTTATTATTCAAGATCACTTTTGGGCCTACCTATTGTCAACATGGCCAAGTTAACATAATGGTTTGCTAACCCCATGTATTCCTTTAAGTCCTTTATTTGCAGGTATTGATTTTTTACTTCTACTTTATAGGTGTGGGTCATGCTATTTAATATGGGCTACCATTATAAATTTTGTGGTGTCATGGAATTAATTCTAGCTTTTGCCATCTAGATATCTTTCTTTTTGATTTGCTTATACATCCCCACTTGATCATGGAAGTGTTCCTTGAGCCATTCATGCTTCTTTATCTCATTCTACCACATGTTAATTTTTATGTCTGACTTCTAATAGATGGCATGCACCTCCTCCATGGAGAGGGTTCTATTTTCTCTTGTGAGGTAGCTCATGTCTTGGTTGACCCTCACCAACTGTTCCCTTACCTGGTGGATATTCTCTTTCAAAATACTTTTTTGTTTTTCAATAGTGGTCAACTACATGTTATGCAGTGAGTTATTTATTTTCCTCTTGTAAGGTAGCAAGTGCTTTAGCATGGACATATGTTTGGGCTCTGGCCACTGAGGTATCCCATATTGTCTTTTCTTTCTCATTCTCCATCTCTGTATTGTTTTTAAGGAGGTAATTGATTTGCTCAATTTTGAATTGTGCTAGCTATTTTGGTGGAATGAACCAAGTTGGATCTCTCCTTTATACTTAAAGTGTTATAAGCTCTTCTTGTAATCAATGAAGCTCATTCTCAGCATGCTCTACCTTGGTTTTAGCCATGATTAGTTTTCCTTTAATGGTAATCAATTTGAACTATGTTGCAATGACATTACTAGGAATGTTGGAAGGATTTGTCATAACATGTCCTATCTACAAAAATCTATCTAACACATCTTCAAGATCTATAAGAGTCATAGAGGTACTAGCTAACATTTGAGCATCTTTAATTTTAGAAAAATTAGCTAGATAAACAACAAGTACATTGAAAGATTCTTTAATGTGATTTACGATCACTTTTGCAGCTTCTGTTGCATCATGGTGTCATGTGATCACAATTGTGGCTCCTTTTCCAGGTTCAAGTACCACTTAGAATGATGTAACATTCTTGAAAATATTTTGTGACCATTGGGCCTCTCCACTTGATTGTAATGATATTTGTCCTTTGGTAGGATTTGTTGAGATGGTTGGCCTGATTGCATCATCAATCACATTGAATAAATCGACATCTTCCCTACTTCCCCAATTGATGGTTTTTGCAATTTGTTGTAGATGACTCATTGAAGGCCTATAATCTTGTAGCAGTAATGATGGAACTTGTTGTTGTTGTTCTGTGGTTTGGTTAGTCTCCTCAATGCTTGGTTGTTCTTCTATTTGTTCCTTTTTAGGATGCACTAGCTTGAGAATTTTAGCATAGGAAGCATTCTGTGGCTTCCTTAATGCATCATTTGTATACCCTAGGATGCTAGCTCATTTGCATAACTTCTGAATAAGGTAAGAAAATGGAAGTGTTAACTTCCTTACGTTCTTCTCTTTGAGCTGCCTTTGGATTTCTATGAAGTAGAGGTGAGAAATTTTCACATTAAACTTTCCCATTAATATTGCATTACCTCTACCTACATATGTAAAGATTCATTTCAATCTTTTGGTGGGAAATATGTGATAAGTCCCAATTTTAAAATAGATCTTTTCTTTTGTAGTTAGTTCTCTATAATCCCTTATTGTCCTTCCCATATGCTTGCTAAAACCATAGCTTCTTGAAGTTTGTGTTAGATCTTATTGATATCCTTGCCACCTTTGCCCCTTCACTGGGCACATTTAGTACCTTTGCAATTGCCTTAGCTGAGTAAGACATTGAGATACCTTTAATTTATACTGTAGCATCTTCTTCTTGATTCTGCCAAAACTGGAGTGTTTCTACTAAATATCACTCCTGATTTGTTGTTCAAATAGGCCATAAAGAAGATGACTAAAGTTGGGCCATAACACATTCTAAAGAAAATTCCAAAATTGGATCAAAGTTAAGTTTTACAATTATTGTCTACATGATGGATTTTTCTTGAATAACCTTAAGGCATTTAGGTGATAGTGTGAGTTGCTATCCTTAGATGGCCACTTGTGGAAAGTCTACTTCTACTTGATTAGATTGCTCTGTGGTAGGAGTTTGTTGATGAATACTGAAGGATTATGCCTCTTGCTCTCCTTGTTCTACTTGTAGGTTTTTCTCGCTTACTTGTCCTCTTCGACTACCTTGTGGTATTTTGCTTAGCGATTATGGAAGTTCTCCTTTTTCTTCTATTTTTTGGGTCATCTATAATCATTGAAATTACTAGAGTATTCTCATAAATAAGCAACAAGTTGGTACCTTACTCATACCCTTAGTTATATCAAGTTCTTAGTACATTATGATTGTAGAGTTAGAAAATTTTTTAAGAACAACCCCATTAGTACTTTTCTATGGTGTAAAATGAGTGGTATGATCAATTAAAAGTCCTCTTAAAGTTTTTTTAGCCTTAACATGAGTGATTTACTTTAAAAATTCTTGATATATCCCCTTAAAATTACTCTTATAATACCTTCTGGACATTAGCAATGTGAACAAAATTGACTTAAATTTTCCTCATGGGCACCCTCCCCCCATGACTAAGATGAGCACTTTGAGATCATGTAGATTCAAAAATCAAGAAAATTGGAGCAATAATGTGTAAGTTATGGGCACTAGAAGATGGGGTGTTAGAGTGCTTAGTTTCAAAGAAAAATCAACAACTCTTCTCTTATGAAAATCAAAGATGAAAATTTGTTTCTAACTCCCCCACACTATATATAATATTTATAAGTGTGATATCATAAATATGCCTTCATAGATGTGATATCGTAGGTGCCTGTTATATTATATCTATGATATCACCTTAAAAACTCAAATTTTCTTAAGGTTTTTCATGGAAAAATTGAGTTTCATTGGATGGATGGATGATATGCATCATGTTGAAAGGGTCATGAAATGGAGATGATGCTTTAGTTGTGAAAAATAAGTGTTGAAAATCTATGATTAAGGAATCTTGGGCTATCAAAGTATATGATGTGTTGATGGAATGAATGAGATAGATAATGGTGTTGTGTCATTAGAACGTATAGTGTGAATGATATGGGAAGTTTTTATTATCATTTTTAAAAACTGGAAGACTCAAGATGATCTGGAATTACTTGGCAGATATAAGATACAATAGTTATACAAGTGGGTCCTTCCCAAAGTAGGCTCTAGCCCTTAATGCCCTTGTATAACCATGCCTAGAAGTGTCTTTAGGCATTTAAGGAGTTGAATGTAACAAATACATGTTTAACAATACACACATGTTAGTACCACCAAATTGGAAAAATAACACTATGTTACGTAAAATTACAAATTATAATTATTCAAATAGTGAGATGAAATGGGCTTAGAAGGGATTGCAGAAATCAGGACCTGAGGTATCTTACCATAGGCATAATGAATTCTTGTGTTTTGTTAGTGGTTAAAGTAATCATTAGCATTTTTGTCCAAGATTCAAACCAAGTCTTGATCACATTCTAGTGACATCACATCATTTCATTTGTTGGAGTTACAATCATAAGACTATCAATGTTACAAGGAGTATTTTCACGTGGTGTATTGTCCAAGGAAGAAGTTTTATTCATGGAACTTTATTTTTATTTTTACATTTCTTGAGAAGCTGTCTACCTTCAGGCATGGGTAACATGTCTTTTTAGTGGGAACCCCAGAAATTTATTCTATGATTTTTTATTTTTTATTTGTATCAATATTTTAAGGTAGCACTTATTTATCTCTTACTCCCATTTTTTGTTAAATATACAAGGATATAATACAACCTTATTATCATGATAGAATTCATAATAATACTCTAAAAAGAATCCATAATTTCCTTTGTTGTCACACTCTTTTCATTTCCACTTGGTTCTTCACTTTTCTATCTAGGTGTAATGATCACAAGTTTATTCTTAGTTTAATAATGGGAAGAATATTATTATGGCCATTGTAAGAACCTCTTATTATTGGATGGATGGATGGATGATGTGGTCTCATTGTATAAACACTTAGTTCCTTATGATTTGATAACATAGCAAAATCTTCATAGCATTGGGCTACATCTTGCCTGTATTTGTGAGATGTCTTATTTGTAGTGAAATTATGTACAAAAGATTTGAAAAAAAAGTATGAAAGAAATGAAAAAAATAGTAAAAATTGTAAAAAAGTATAAAGAATGAAAAATGTTAAAAGAATTAAAAAATGTAAAGGAATATGAAAAATTCAAGAAATGGAAAAGTATAAAAGAATAAGGAAATGTCAAAGAATATAGAAAATGAAAAGAATTGTAAAATAAAAAAAATGAAAAATCACTTATTACTTGCAAAATCAAAGTAAAGTATCTTCCCCATGATTGAACTCATGGGCAAGAGTTCATAAAAGGCTTCCTAAATCTCTTAGATCATACACTGTAGGTGGTTCTCCTACCATCTTTATTGATTTAACTATTCTATTATTATCTCATGTAATTTTGATGGTAGTGGAGTTATGATCATTTAAGTTCCTATTTTCTTTTTCCTTTGGTGTATGATTATAATTTAATTGTTTCATTTTTGGGCTCTCACTTAAAGTCATTTTCTTAGTTTTGGAATTATTAAGTGTTTCAAATGTTTCCATGCATGTTTTAGATAGTCGTTGGGTCTCAATTAGTGGCCATAGGATGCTTTCTAGTTTGGTGGCCTCTAATCTTTTGGTTGCACACACTGGTTGTTTATTGTTATTATTGTGAACTAGAATGGTAATTGTGTTGACGTTCTAAAGTATCGATCCATCATTGAACCCTTTAATTTTAGTAGTTATGCATGGAATTTTTTGCATGTGTATGGCTCCATGTGTGTCTTCTTTAGAAATCTCAACTAACAAATCACTCATACTTAGCTTAGTATCGATTGTGCTAAGCCATGCCCTTCCCATGATTACTAGAAATTCCTTATCAGCATCTTTCACATCGATAATCAAAAACTTTGCTGGATATGACCACCCATTGACAATGATCCTGCTTCATCTATCTACCCTAAATAAGTAATGATAGATTGATCTACAAGCTTCAACTTGATATCGCATTGTTTCCATGGTGGTAGTCCTTGCTAAATATATTTTGTAGGAAATTAAATTCACTTCTAGATCAATTCTCTTCTTAGGAAGTGGTCCTACCTTGATCTAGTCAGTGACAATTTTAGTGAGCATGACAACCTATATATTTGAGCTTGATGATGATGGAAGCTTTTCAACAATGAGAAGATCTATTTTAGTACAAGATGGTCTCAATGAAGCTCTAATTCTACTAGCCTTCTCTGGACTTGTCCTAAAGAAGGATCGTTTCTTTGTTTGGCCCTTAATGTTGCTAGTGAGATATTCTATTTGTATGTTTACTATCCTTGTAGCTCTCTTCTGTTGTGGTTGTGATGGAAAGTCTCCTTGCATTTTGGATGATGTTACTGGTGGCAAAGGATTTGGATTGGAATTTCGAAAATTAGTTGTTTGTGGGTGTATGTATGGGTTTGAATTAGCCCTTGGTAGTGTTAATAAATGGTATTCGGGTGGATAACACTATAGAGTTTGAATAGAAGCATTTGTTGGTGAGATAGGTCATTGGATGTAGTATCCATAAGGGTTGTTGATATGGATACTATTGGTGAGGTGGTGGCATAGCCCATGATTAAGGTTGTTGCCATTGTTGATCATATTACTCCTACAACTATGGAAAAGCTTCACTAGGATAATACATTGGTTGAAGGTTCTGTTAGTAGTTACCTTGAGGATAATGTAATCATTTGGACATCTATTTTTGGAAACATTTGGGGTTAACTGCATATGTCCCAATTTTTTTGTAGATGTGTCATAACTAGACAACATCCCTTAGGATGTTTGTACTGGCACACAATGCAACCTTCATCATTTGTAGAGCTGGTATCTAAGACCTCAGCTACTAAAGCAACTTTGCCTTTGCATCCAAGTTCCTTCTTCTTTATTTTGTCTTTCACTTTTGTGAAGGCTTGCTTTGCTCTTTCCTCCAAAATCTCTAACATTGTGGTACACCTTTCCATAACTAAATTTCACATTTTTTCTACCTATGCTACTACATTGGTAGCAAATTTTTGGATTGGTATCATCTCTATTTGGATTACCTGGTCCAAGGTTTCTTCCTCTTGGATATCACATACTCATGCATCTCTCTCTCTTATTGATGGATCCCTATTGCACTCTTTAGCTAATTCTCTTTTTTTGAGTTCACCTTCTTCTTTTGCCACTTGATCAATCTATTTTTGAATATGATGGATGGTTAGTTCTAATGGCCTTCCTTGGGTGTAAACCCCAAGGGTCTCTTTATTTTTTCTTCTTAGCCCATCTATGATGTGCCTAAGCTATTCTTTTAATGAAATTTGTGGCCTAGGCATCTATGTAATAGTGTACAATATTTTTCCATTGCCAAATCAATGGTTTCGTGAGTCCCTTGTTTCCATCCCTAGATTTTTTTATAGCAAGTTTGATACTCATGAATAGATTTTATATTTATCATTAAAGATTTCAAGAATAGTTCTCTAGCATCTGATGGATTCAAGTTCTAGTGACCTATACCACATTTCTTCTTCCTTCACAAGTATTCTAGGAAACAACTTCAATTTTTGCCAATCACTCTCTATGTTTTAAAGGGCATAAGCATTGTGAAATGCTTAAAGGTGATGTTGTGGATCAATTTTGTAACCACCTTTAAATTAGGGAATATAATTCATTTCTCTCCATTTGATTTAGCTATCTCTCATGTGCTTGGTTGGTATGTAGATAGCTTCCTAAATATTGATCATGCTTCAGGTTGCCATGAGGGGTTCATCATCATGATTGAGTTTGTATGCTCTTTTGTAGTAGTGACCCCTTCTATACTCATGCCTCTCTTGATCCTTACTTCTATCTCTTCTTCTTTGTTCATACTCTTCATCTTCTAAATTAGAGCACCTTGAATATCTATCCTGATGGCCATTAGTTCTCTTTTCTTCCCTACCATACTCTTGATACTTATGTCTTTGCTTGTTAGAGTTCTTCGATGATCGTGATACGGTAGATGAGGTGGCAGGAGAATAGTGTCGGATGCTTCTTCTTTGATGCCTCTTGTAAATTTATCTATAAGATTTGGTAGTATACCTTGGCCTAGGATCTTGATTGTATCTCAAGTTAATATCCTCCTTCTTTTGTGTCTCTACTAGAGTAGAATGAGGTTGGGCTTTGACAAGTTCCTCTAGTCTGATAATAGGTGTTTTAAACTACTCTTGATGATTCTAGTGCAGTTATTCTAAAATGAATTGATCAACATCAAGTTCTTCTATGAAAATATAAGTGTTAGCATACTTTCCATTGTTTTGTATATGTTTGACCTCCATGGCAACATCTCTTCTCAGTTGCTCCTTTGTATGTTCATACGGTCTTGTCATGGGTTGAGTCATATGATACACTTCCTGGATCTAGTCTAAATGCATTTCCTTTAGGGAAATTTGTAGCATGTTTAGTGCTACACATTCTAGAGGTAGAAATATGATACCTTGCATGTCTCTCCACCTACTTTTCTTATCTTGATGGTAGATGAAAGTAAAGTCTGGATGGTACAAATCAACATGAGCATAAGTGATTCAGTCTACATCGATATTTCCCATTTATCTTCATCAACAATTCTATCATTTCTTCTTCTTGTCTCCATAATAGGTGATGATTGATCATTATGTAAATCCATATTATAGTTTTTAGATAGTTTTTGTTAAAAGTATGCTTTAATTATACTTCTTGGATTTGACTTTAAGTTTCAAATACAACAAACTTTGAAAAATTAATTACTTGGAATAAGATTGACTTATCCTTGGTAGTAGCACCAATGATGAGCAGTGGAGTATCCAACACTTGACCATACAAGATATGAGTGTTCACACACAATCTTGGTTGAATTTAGTAGATAAGGCAATGTGACTATGCAAGTAATTGGTTAGAGTTCATTATCATTATCTTCCTACATGGGCTAGTAAATTCAATGTATATGGTTAACTCACAATGAGGTATATGATAGATGATGTTGTATTGGCCATAATTCACTTAGTAAACATGAAGTAAATGGAATAGTTTCTAAATCTAAGTGACAATAAACAATTCTAATGTAGCCTATGCAATGAGTAGCTGATCTTGACCTTCTATTTACACCTTGGACTTCATGTAACTGCTATTGGGATTACCAAGTACCACACTACAGGGCATACCAAGTGATAGTACTACTAGGTTGCCAAGTAGCTACACTTAAGTGCTTGAGATTAGTCATACTCATTTCACTTAATAATAGTAATGATAAAGTGCTAGAAAGTAAATTCGTAACTATGAAAATAGTAAACATTAAACTAAATGAAAGTAGAAATAGAACTAAGTGTTGCTGCAATGATCAGAAGTAATCTCAATCTTTATTTCCAATCATGCAATGCACCCAAGTACATCACACTTGA
>MNCI01030735.1:1823-51713 GCA_015680685.1 Gnetum montanum | reverse complement strand
TCTTATCATGAAAATGAATTCAAATTTATTAAAATTGATTTATTTATCCAAATGAACATCGTGGAAAAAATAAAATAACCATGAATCATAGAATCATGAACAAACATCAACTCATAAAATATAAATCTACTTCATATTGGGTGATAGATAACATACTCGAGAAGGTGGGATTCTTTATTAATACAATTTAGAATACCCTAAATAATGGTAAGAGATGCAAAAACCCGAAAACTTACTAACAGCCATATCTATTCTCAAATAAAAATTAGTATTGCATAGTTCAGAGAAAAGTAAAAATGAAAGAGAAATATTTAGAAATGATTCAGATGTAGTAAGAAAAATAAGTGTAGTACATTTGACATAGGCTAGCCTCGTTAATGTATGAATCCGTTTGCTAATGAAATAATATTTGAAGGGATAATAAGCTACTTCTAGTTTAAAAGTATTAAATTACATTCCATTATCCTAAGTTGAAGTGATGATATGAAAGTGATGGGCTCAACCTTTAAACCTTGAGAAAATTGATGGTGATATCAATCACTATTGTATGTGAAGTATTAACCGCATTCGAAAACCAAAGTAATTAATGATGGTTACTACTACTATAAAGTGTTATGTAATATCAAGAATGCATGCAACACATACCCTAAGCATGTGAATAAAATAATCATATCTACTTTACCCAATTTGGGTCACTTTTTTAATGGTATTGTTTATCATGGTGGACCACAATACCTTTGGAGCACTATCATTGTATCAATGTCTATGCTATGTAATGAGGTGTAAGGTATAAACATGCATTTGTGCAAGGAAAAATGCAATGCTTTCAAGCAACAATATTAGGTATAGAGTGCATTATGGGATATGATATTTTTGTACCTAAGGATAATGTATCATGATATCTCTTTGATTTCCATGATTATCTTTTGATGTTACTCAAATGAGCAATGTGTTCCATGTATTAAGTAGCCATCATTACCCTATTGTGATTCCTCCTGACAACACACAATATTCATAGACAATGTATGTGTATTTGTGGTTCCAACATTTGAAGATTAGTCCCACATGCATGAGTTATGTTGTTATAGATTGTTAAAGTAGTCGATGAGGACCATGAATTTTTGGGGCAAGATTCCATTTGATTATGTTAAGTAGCTAAGTCGTGAATTTGACTCCACTAACCCAACCCTTTTTCTACAATGCTTTGTGCTATTCTCATAGTGCTCACAATGTTGGTTTATAAAACTTCCCATGATTGTCAAGCAAGATCATGTAGTGTTCATGATGGTAGTTTATACTACACATTGGTAGTTGATCAAACTTGTAATGATTACTTATAATTATTATTAAGCAAAGTATAAATAGTGCCCACACACTACACATTCCTTAGTTCTTCCTTGGTAGTACTCATCAATGTCATCAATGGAAAATGGTCAAACTTTGAATGATTATCAAGAAAGGTCTACATAGTGCCCATATATTATGAGTTTCTTAGTTTTTTATTGGTAGTGTTTATGAATGTTGTTATTTAATCTTTCTAAGAAGAAATGGTCAAACATTGATGTCAATTGGTTAAGCTTTCAATGATTATCAAGTAAGGTCTATGTAGTGCTCACACATTATGTATCTCTTAGTGCGTTCTTCGATGGCACTTGGTCAAGCTTCCAATGATTGTCAAGTAAGGTATAAATAGTGCTCTAAGATTATGCATTTCCTAGTGATTCCTTGATAGTGCTCATAAATATCATTATTTGAGATTTTGATGAAGAAATGGCTACTTATTTCATAGCACATGATAACATACTTCGATAAAATTTTGATTCTTCCATAGCAAGTTCATTGCATTCTGAAGAAGAATGTGTTACATAATCATCTCTATGTTTCTAGCCATAATGTAAATTATCATTAACCATTATGTTTAATGATAGTAGGCCCATTTTTTGATGATATGAAGGTAACTTTATAGCCTCTCCAAGTAGTGCATGCTATTTAATTGTTCCTATTTTCATAGTAATCATCTACACCATTTTAGAAACTACTAAGCAGAGTTGTATAGTGTTACACATATAATTACCTTATTTCATAGTAACAGGCTTATCTTCTAATGATATGAAGATAACTTCATAGCCTCTCTAAGTAGTGTGTGATATTTAATTATTCCTATCTTCACAGTAGTTATGTTGCCATTTGAAAAACTACTAAGCAAATTTGTATAGTGCTATGCATGTCATTCCCTTATTTCATAGCAACAACCCTATCTTTTAATAATATAAAGATAACTTCACATCCTCTCCAAACATTGCATAATATTTAATTATTTCTACTTTCCTAGTGGTTATGTACACTATTTGATGAACTACTAAGTAGATTCATATAGTGTTGCAATTACTTTATATCATAGCAATTATGTGACATGCATAATGTTCTCTAATAATGGAGGTCTAACTTTTGATGACATGAAGGAAGATTTGCAATGGTTTTGAATGGTTCTTATTTTTACTATCCTCATGCATGTCATTTATCATGAGCATATTTTTAGAATCCTAGAGGACTACTTATTTCTAAGGTTACTAATTTTGAAGAGGTTTTGCAACATTTGTTGTTTTTAACAATGTTGTAAAGTAAACAATCAATGAGTCAGATGTAGATTTGCAACATGCTTAAGTTCCACTAGTTTCTCTATGATTCTTGTTCATTTGTCAAATTCATGAGATTAAAGAAACATGTTTGTGAAATAATTAAATACTTTGCATATCATTTTTTTCTAAATTTACAATGCTTTATGCAAATTTATTAACACTTGTGAATACTACATGTCAAACTTTTGATGTTTATAAAGCAGTTTTCATCAGATGATTCCTTATGTTGTAGGTCTAGGAACCATAAATGATCAATTTAACATTGTAACATTGTTCATGAAGCATGTTTATTGTTCTTCCAACCGATGTAGAAGGTAATAATTGCTTAGTTTGCAATAGTTGGAGTTAAATGAACTAGGAAATCATGTCTCTAGTAATAGTGGTTGAAGAGTGGCGAGGTACCCCTACACTCATCCATACGAATATGAGCATTTCACGCACAATCCGATTGAACTTCGTAGATGGACTAGTTGTGGTATCTAGACAGTTAGTCATAGATTGCAGTTCATTATCTTCCCACTTGGACTAGTATTAGCTTTGTCACATATGGTTTAGTCCAGAGTGAGGTGTATGATGTGCTCCTACACTAATGCTACTCCTGGGTATGATGGAAAATGATATTAACTAAGCTGGGAGAGAGAGTAAGTGAGAGAAAACCTAAACTAGCCTAAGTGTGATGAGCATATGTTCTTTAATCATCCATACACATCTTGGACTTTGTGCATGACTACCACTGGGATTACCAAGCGCATGGCCTAGGTACGCTACTAGGTTACCAAGTAGTCACACTTAAATGCTCGTGATTAAGTTGTACTCATTCCATGTTACTAGGAGATAAGGATAGAGAGATATTAACTAAGGAAGCAATAAATAACAATAACAATTCAATAATTAAACTAAGTGGATGTTGCAATGATGAAGTAATCTTGATCTTTATTGCTGGTCATGTGCATGTCCAAGTATGTCACACTCAAATAAGGATGCTGTACAATTATAATGACCACACCATGGGCATGAATTGGGAGAAAGGTTGATAGGAAAACTGAGAAAAAGTTCGTACCTTAATACTAAAACTAAAATCAAAACTTAACTTACCCACAAAAAACTACCTGCCTCTTATTTATAGATGAGGAGATAGGCTGTGATATTGCGTATGCGATATTGTATCTTGGCTGTGATATCGCGTACATGATATCATGGCTACGATATCACGGCCAACAAATTCATGACTCATCATACCCCCACAACTGAATGAAAACTCATCCTCGAGTTAAGGTAAGAACTAGTTTCAATGATTACACAGTGGATAGGTATGAGATTATTGACTGATTGGAATTGACTCATGCTGCAATGTGGAATTAGAACAAAATTGAGACACAACACAAAAGAAAATCCTATGATTACAAAATTGGATGGAACTCATGTAGTTCTAGGTGGCGGTGGATCCTCCATGGGTTCCTTCCCCTTGTCTTGCACTCTAGGTCTTGGGATTTGATGGCGTCAAAGTATGGCCTAGAGTTTCTCCTCTTCAGATCAAGGATCCTATACCGTTCATGCTAATGTTTCAATGTTTGATGGAGTTGGCACCTCCCATGGGCATGGTAGTTGCGGAAACATTTTGTTTACCTTGACATACCAAGCTGCAAACACCTGCTGTTCCTCCTCGTAGGCTTTGGCTTTGTCTCTATATTCTTGAAAATATGCAAGCTATTGAGCCAAGTATATTGCTACACATTTTTACCCCTAGTAGCTTGCTTTAACCACCTCGAGTTCAAAATTTGCAACCTCCAATTTTTGCAACAATTTCTTGCATTCTGCAAATTCTATTTCATATTTGAGATAGTTGGTGGTTACATGTTGCTCGAGCTCTATCCTCAGGCACCCTACTATTAACATGGAAAGGTTAGCATACCACAAGTTTGCCAACTCTATGTACTCTATAAGGTCTTGGATCTACAGGTCCCGATTCTTAACTTCCGCCTGGTGGGAAAATGTATATGTGTCCAATTTGGCCTGCTAGTTAGTGTGTTGAGCACTGAGAGCATTGATGTGGGCCTTGGCCATGTGGATCTCTTTCTCAATAATTTGCATATACATCCCCACTTGGTCTCAGAAATGCTCCTTCAATTTCTCATGCCATTTAGCCTCATTTTGCGACGCACTTATTTCAATGGCTGTCTTTTGATGGATGGTGCGTACCTCCTCCATCAAGAGGGTTCAATTCTCCTTGGCTAAACAGTTCATATCTTGGTTGACCTGGCTAGTTGTTCTTACAACTATTCAAAATGTTCTTCAAGAACATCCTTTTGTTTCTCCACAGAGGTCAACCGAAGGTTGTCAACAACAAGTTGTCTATTTTCTTCTTGTAAGGCTTTGAGTGCCTTGGTATGTGTGTAAGTTTGCACTTGTGCTATAGAGGCATCCCAAATAGCCTTCTATTTTTCTTTTGCCACCTTTTTATTCTCCATTAATAGTTTGGTAAGTTGCTTAGTTTAGAAAGTGTTCAACTAGTCCACGGGAATGAATTGAGAGGGATTCCACTATGCTGCTTGCAAGGATACGATCCTTTCTTACAATTTTTGCACTTCGACTTCAACATGCTCAACCCTCATCTCTGTCAAGACCAGCTTTCCCTTGGTGGAAATGAGGTCTGACTAAAATGTTATAACATCCTGTGGGATGTCAAATAAGGATGTCATGACTTGTCTTATTTGTAGAAATTGGTCAAGAACATCCTCAAGTTCCATAGGAGTGATTGAGGTTTTGGCTAGAGTTTGAGCATCCTGTGCTCCTGTGAGATCTGCTGGTGGCATAACAAGTACATTGAATAATTCTTTAATGTGGTCTATGACCACTTCTACGGCTCCTTCTGCATCTTGGTGTTGCATGACCACCACTGTGGCCCCTTCAAAAATTTCTAATTGCACTTGAAAAGATGTAGCATTTCTTGAGATCTGTTGTGACCAAGTGCTATCCACTCCTCCTATATGGATGGACACTTTACCCCTTGTGTGATCCAAAGAAATCATGGGCTACATGACATCATCAATGATGCGGAAGAGATTTGCATCATCATGACTTCCCCAACTGACCATCTCAACGATGGCCCTGAGATGGCTCATCAATGGTTTGTAATCTTGCGGTGGTGGTGGTTGCTCCTACTAGCTCATGTTAGGCCTTGCTTCTTACTGTTGGCTAGGTCCCATGCTTAGAAGTTGGCTGGGTCCTACAAGTTGAGTTGTAGTTGGCCCTATTGTTTGTTCTTTTTCTATCTCCAGTCCCATCATCTCATTAGTGCTTTTCCTTGTAGCTAGTGGCTTTAGGAGTTTGACATATGAAGCATTTTGGGCTTTGTGAAGGACATCATTGGTGTATCCTCTGATACTATCACATCTGCACAACTTCCTAATAAGACAAGGGAAGGGAAATGCAAGCTTCCCTATCTTCGGTTCTTCAAACCGCCTCAGGATCTCCATAAAATATAGATGAGGTATGTTAGCATTAACCTTTCCCATCAGCACTGCACATCCTCTTATCGCATATGTTGAAATTTTTGTAAGCCTTTTGTGGGGAAGAGGTGATAAGTTCCTATTTTGAAATAAATCCTTTCTTTCATTGTCAGCTCCCCAAATGTCTTATCTTCCTTGCCATATGCCCTTTCCAACCAAACTCATCGCACATCAAGGTCTAAATGGGTAGACAATTGAGAAACCTTGGGCCCTGTATTCGAAAGGTTTAATACTTCCAAAATGACTTGAACAAAGAAGTCAATAATCACACCACAAATGTTAACCATGGTGCCTTGTTCTTTATTGTGCCAAAATTGGTACATTTCCCATAAGTACCAGGCAACACTTTTAGAGAGGATAGGCCATAATGTGGACCCTGTGAGGTGATCCCTAATGACCTTTGGAGTAAATTTTGCAAATGATCCAAAGTTTAATTCCACAATCACTGTAGTGAATGTGGACTTCTCATGGATGGCCTAAACACAATCCTAGGAAAACATGAGATGTTGTCCTTGTTCAGACATGGCAGCAGCTCCTCCTTCTGCCTGCCTTGATTGTACAGTATTAGGATCCTCTTGGTGGATACTAAATGATTGTTCCTCCTACTCTACATGTTGTTTGACAGGAACTTGTCCTTCACCTCTCCTAGGTTGTTTGATTGCACCTTGAGCAGGACCTTCCTATTGTCCACGTTTTGGGACCATTTGCAATTACACGGGGCCAATCGTTAGCAAGGTTGTTACCAAGGTTAGGTTATACCTTACTACTTGCCTTAATGAATTTTCTCTATCTCTATGTGATGTTAATTATTGGAAGAACATGTTCCCAAAAGATTATAAGATTTGATCCTCCTTTCTTAGGTGGTTTCCAAAATCTAGGTTCCTAGTATAACTAAGGGGATGAAATTGTTTTTGGCACATTTAGCCTTAATTTTATAACTAATTACCCTTGATAATGTCCTTCAGGTGATGAAAAATTTCAAAAAAATTATGCTCTATTTGGTGTGTACCCATCCTCCACAACTAAGCTGAACACTCCAGGTTCAAGTAGGTTCAAACAGAATGAAAATTGGAGGACCAGTGAGTGAGATATCATTATGAAAGCAGGGGACCCACAATTTCAAGTCATAGAGAGAAAATTGGGAAACTCTCTCTCTCTCTCTCTCTCTCTCTCTCTCTCTCTCCCATGCATGAATAGTTGGAAATGATGTTAAGTGGCATGGGGGTCACGTATATATAGATTGGAGGGATGCAATATCATGTACGAGACATTGTGTAAGCGATATCGCTTTAGCGTGCAATATTGTGTACACAATATCTTTGTTTATTGATATTAGGGAACAATGGAAGATATCAAATTTTTAAAGATTTTTCTGAAATTGATGATGTAAACCAAGGATATGTAAATGAGTGTTAAAGGATTCTAGGGTAATTTAACTAGTCCTGAAGGCATGAATAATTATGAGGGTGTTGAATCGATCAATAAGGACCTTGGATGGAAGAAAAAAGGCTATGTGATGGTGCATAGGAACGTTTGAATCGAGGTGATAGTAATAAAGGAAAGAAAATTGTTGGAAATATGCTGAGGTTAATAGATGGTGTGTTGAAGATGTGTTATGAGTGCAAATTACAAAGATTATGCAAGTGGGTCCTCCCCAAAGTAGGTGTCAACCTATAATGCCCTTGCATAACCACACCTTAAAATGTCTGTAGGCACTAGAAGGGTTAAATGTAATCCACACTGGTTCCACAAAACACACACATGTAAGTATCACTAGAATGAGGTAACAATTCTATGCTACACAAGCTACAATTACATGAACAACAAGATGAGAAGAACTATAGAAGGGATTATAGAGATTGGGAAATGAGGTAACTAACCCAGAGAATAATGAATCCTGCATGTAAAGCATGATTAATGTGTCATTAAACCATCATTCCAAGATCAGGACCAAGTCCATTCCTTTGATCAGTGACACCACATTGTTTCATCCCATGATGAGCGACTCTAAGAGAATGATCACTTGGCATTTTGTTCAAGGGAGGAGTGATTTTTGCTTTGTGGCACTTTTTTTTGAATGAATGAATCCAAAGAAGCCGCCAACCTTCAACCATGGGTGCATGTCTTTCCAGTGGAACCCCCTGGAACACCATTGGATTTTTGAGTGCCTTTTGATTACTCTTACTCCCATTTTGCGTTATATCTACAAGGATCTTATTTCAACCACATTGCATGATAACTCTCATAGATATCACCAAAGAGAATCCGCAAGTCCCCTTGATGTCACACCCTAATCATTTCCTCTTGGTCCATCCTTCTTCATTCTAGGTGTAATGAACACAAAATTAATTTTAAGTGTTAAGAATGTCAAGAATATCACTGTACCCTTGGATAGAACCTCTTATTTGTAGAATGGATGAGTGGGTGTAATGGGCTCACTGTCCAAATAATTGATAACTCGATACTTGATAACATAGAACACACCTCAACCAACGAGCCACGTGAGTGTTTTATTTGTAGATGAGATTACTTACAAAAATATAAAAAGACAAAATGACAAAAAGATAAAACAAGAAATTGAAAAATGAAAAATTACAAAATAATAAAAAAATTTGTAAAATTAAAGAAAATGAAAAATATTTATCAATCCTGCTTGTTATTAGAATGGGGGATATCCCCCATAACTAAATGGTTGAGTATGAAGAGGATTAATAAATGAAAGATGAGGATCCTTGCATGTTGGAAATATCGAAACTTGGTCATACTTACCTCATTAGGGTTCACACACTTGATTATAGTAAGCATAGTGGGGCAATTTATAAGATGTGTTTCCTAGGTAAGGAGTTGACCCGCTATGATACTTGAGACCGTAAGATGGTATGCAAGGATTGGGATGTCGTCCTTCATGATTATATTCATTGGGCCGTATGGTTATTGGAGTGTTAATTGGTAGCCCTGATGGAGTGACTCGAGGTGTTGGGTTCAGGGAGAAGGATGCACCATAATGTTGGACTTGTGCTAAGTTGGAGAATGCAGTGGCCTTAGAATTGTGTTATCCCTTTCTATGGTCATGTCTAAAGAAGGGATGCCTTTGATGTTGAGGAGGGCTCTCACTGTTGTTGGCAATAGTAGCACAAGTAACGTTCGTGGGTTGTTGTTGTGGTACAAACACTTTAGGAACAGTTGGCAATGATGTAGAAGAAGGGAAAGGATGAGAATGGTGAAATTTAAGAGAACTGTAAGGTGCACAAGGTGGTGATGGTGTTGAGGACATGGGCTGATAGTATTGAGGAGAATAATAATGCAGCGAGATAGAGTATGTTGACCTAGTTGGGAGAATAGGATGTTGAACTAGATAAGCATTTGGATTCGGATGATACAAAAGGTATATCTAGTTTAGGGATGGCTTCCTCCATGACTAGGATTGTTGCCACTGTGATAGAACACAGTATCTCTGTATGAACTCTGGGTGTAACGTGCTTTCCCAATGCTCATATAAATGTAACAAGATCAGGAATTGGCCCTTGGGGTGATCGTACATGCAAATGTATGATTGGAAGTTAAGCTCTTTTTTTCTTCATCCCTTCTTTCTGATTGTCTAATGATGCTTTGTCCTGCTTCTTAGGTTGTCAAAAATTTATATCCAATAATATTGATATATTCCCCACACTTTTTATGCATCTGTTCTAGCATCTTATTGATCTTTGTCTTGATTTCATCTAATGATTGTTTTATTGGCAAGGATGCTTCTTCCTCCTTGAGATGGGTTGATTTCTCCTCTTTGTGATTATGGACCTCTGTTAAGTTAAGATTTTGGTCCCATTGATGTTTTTCAACATTCTCCCATCTAGCCATTTCTCCTTCTTCTTTTGCTACCCACTTAATAAGCTCTTGGAATTGATGGGTTTGTAGTTCATATAGTTGACCTTGGACGTACATACCTAGGGTTTCTCTTATTTCATCATGAAGCCCATCAATGATATGGTACATTAGCCTTTCCTTAGAGAACTGATGGCCTAGATAGTTGTTTAATAGTGCATAATATATTTCTAAGGCCATGTCCAAGGGTTCATGTTGTGCTTGTTTCCACTCTTGGATTTGTTTCCTCAAGGCCGACACTCTTGCGTAGGTTTGATATCTTTCATTAAAGAGTTCTACCATTATTGGCCAATGTTGAATTGAATTTGGTTTTAACAATCTATACCATACTTTTGCTTGGCCAACGAGTGTCATAGGAAAGAGCTTGAGTTTGTGCCAACCATTGTCAATGTTGTTGCAGATCTAAGTCATAGCAACTGAGAATTTGGGAAAGTTGTTTAAATCAAGCCTAGGTAGGTGGCTCTCTTTATGATGCCTACAAGATATTTGAACAGCCTCTTGTATTTACGTTAGACATGTAGTGGCCAGTAGGGGTTCATTATCATTGAGTAAGTTATGCTTTCATGCATTGCGATGATGTTGCCTTTGTTTATGTTTGTAAGAAACCCCCACCTCGAATTGCGTACTCTAATCTTAATTTCATATAATTCATTGGTTCTCCAATGAATTGCCTCACTAGATGTGGCATTATCTTAGTCTTGTAGGAGAGGCATGGCTATGAAATTGTGTGTGAATTTAGATGTGACTTTTTGTAATTATTTCTTCTTGAAAGATATATCATTAATTTCTATATAGTGATCTTGTATGATATGACTAATCTAGATAACTAGCACCATCCTCGACAATGGTGCCAATGAAGAGTGGCAAGGTACCCCTACACTCATTCATATGAATACGAGTGTTTCACGCATGATTTGGTTGAACTCCGTAGATGGACTAGTTGTGGTATCTAGACAGTTACTTGTAGATCGTAGTTCGTTGTCTTTCCACTTGGACTAGTATTAGCTTTGTCACATATGGTTTAGTCTAGAGTGAGGTGTATGATGTGTTCCTACACTAATGCTACTCTTGGGTATGATGGGAAATGATATTAACTAAGCTAGGAGAGAGTGTGTGTAAGAGAAAACCTAAACTAGCCTAAGTGCGATGAGCATCCATTCTTTAATAATCTGTATACATCTTGGACTTCGTGCATGACTACCACTAGGATTACCAAGCATATGGCCGAGGTATGCTATTGGGTTACCAAGTAGTCACACTTAAATGCTCGTGATTAAGTCATACTTATTCCGTGTTACTAGGAGATCAGGGTAGAGAGATATTAACTAAGGAAGCAATAAATAATAATAACAATTAAATAATTAAACTAAGTGGATGTTGCCATGATGAAGTAATCTCGATCTTTATTGCTGGTCATGTGCATGTCCAAGTACATCACACTTGAATAAGGATGCTATATAATTACAATCACCACACCATGGGCATGCACTGGGAGAAGGGTTGATAGGAAAATTGACAAAAAGTTCCTACCTTAACACTAAAACTAAAATCAAAACTTAACTTACCCACAAAAAACTACCGACCTCTTATTTATAGATGAGGAGATAGGTTGTGATATCGCATATGCAATATCGTGTCTTGGCTGTGATGTCGCGTACGTGATATCATGGCTGCGATATCATGGATGCAGTATCACGGCCAACAAATTCATGACTCATCAGTTTCCAATAGGTAGTTTTAAAGTTAGTGTTATTTATAATTGTTATAGAGATTGAATATATGAGGCTTCTAGGTATCATAAAGAGTTGTAAGTGTTGTGTAGTTGGCCATGAAGTATAACATTGTAGAACATTGAAATTGCAAGTATTATAGAAATCCCATAAATATCGAATTAGAATGTCAGACATGGTACTTGATAGTGCTATGAAGGAAGCCATGGATATAGCATGCCATGATAGATATGTAGCCTTCAGAAGTATTAGTAAAATAATGAAACAAAGTATTCAAATAGGATGAAGTGGATCTCATATTTTAGATTTTCTTATTAAAAAATTTCCCATCACTCTGCTTTGAATTTTTGGTTATAAGAAGCTAGTTAGGAACCAAGATATCATACTTTGCAAACATAGGAAATTTAATTAGAACTATATATTTGATTCCATGGTTAAGATGTAATGGAATCTCTTTCTGCTTACCTTCTTAAAGAAATTTTATTAGTACCAAGTGTATTGTGAAATTAATGGATTATGTTTATGATGTATATACTTATCATAGTTCTTGAGTAGAAAGACATTAAATCTTAACTATAGTGCACATTGCTACAGATGAGTATTAAGCAATAAATATTTTTCATTATCCTTAAGGAGGTACTAAAAATGATTTTAATGACAATGCAAGTACTACATGCCTACATGCAGTTGTAGTTTCCTTAATAGTATAGTTACCAAAGTTATAGTAGTGGGAACATTGAATATCAAACAACATAATACACATTTTCTCATTGTAAAAATTGCTGAAGGTGCTTCTACTTTTATGCAAGCTTGCATTTGCTCAAGAATGACACATTTACAATTGTTTTATAGTTATCATTACAAACATAAATGCAACATCTATTAATAATTATTGAGACATTTCAAAAGGTTTTCATATTAAATGTGGAGCATTTTGAAGCTTATGTGACTAGTACAGATGTTTTTCAGCTATGAATTTCACAATTGTAGATGTTGTATGGTGAAGGGAAGAAATGCTATTCAACTATTATAAGTGTTAGGATGTTTGAAAACATACATTTCTACAAGTTTGAAAACATGATCATTCTTGAATTATAAAATGTTTGACATTACATGCACCAATACTTCTTTATTATACTTATAACCATGTGCTATGATGAAAATGGAAATAAGTTCAATGTTTATGTAGCCCCTACACTCCTCCACATTGGCTTTAATTTCTCCTAGCTACCTTACCCCCTGCAAGGGTTGATCAACGTATAAAAGTGTATAACCCCCATAACACTCATCAAATTATCATTTTTGGCATTCCAAAAGGAATTTTTAACCTTCCCGAGCCCAAATATAGACACTAGATGACTCGTTTTACTTGGGGAATGAGGCTTTGGCCACTTATGAGGCATTTTCCAGCCTCAAAAATATGAAATCTGGAGGTTGTCCCTAATGGGTTACAACATTTATATCTACAGTGAATTTTTACCTCAGGTTTTCATGGGATGGGGTTACAAAGGTTACAACATTCAAATTTGATGGTGCTTCATTGGCCCCTCTTTGTTGGTGTCTAGAGGATTGACCCGAGAGATACTAACAAAGAATAAAAAACAGTACTGTAAGTGCACCACCATTGTTCCCTCTCAAAATTTGATTTAGTCATGTCAAACCATGCCAAAGAGTGCTCATGATGATGGGATAAGGCTATGATGAGATGGTGGTAATGGTGATTAGGAAGATGGTCATGGAGGCTAACAATGCATTCCAAGTATTATCATCATGGCTATAGCATGATAGTGACATATTTTAAAGTGTCTATTGGTTAGCAAATGTGTTTGAGGACTCAACCACTTCACTCCAAGGTTACTTTGGCCATTGGGCTTTGAGGCATCGTTGACTATTCGACCATTTGGCAATTTTCTTTCCCATTTTTTTGTGGGGTAAAACATCCATTGGGTTTCATTGCCAAGGCTAGTCTAACATAGTTTTCCCATTAAGTGAGTAGTGTTACACTTAATAGACTTCGTTTTCCCATTGAAGCAACGTGTGTTATGCTTGATGGACTTAATGGTTTTTCCATTGAATGAGCTATGTTACATTCAAGTGGACTTGAGAATGAAGCATGATGAAAAGATATCATATGGATATAGTGCATGAGTGGAAAACATAGGTCAACATTGCTATTCAGGGTAAGGAAAGATATAATGAGGCTATAGGGCTAGGCTCAAGGAGTGGTGTTAAATGAAGGGTAATGGTACAAGCATCCTTGGAACAACTGGAAAAGCTCACTAAATCATGCATATCAAGGTCACATGGTGATTTGTTATCGTAATGAGTTACACCCTTGCGATGGCCCTAGGCTTCATCCTACAAATACAACTCTAAGAAGATAAGAAAACTAAGCAAATAGACCATTTTATAACATTACAATGCATAAGATCACAAATGATAAAACCAAACTACCAAGGTCATTGACATTGCTAATTTAAGGTCATGAAAGGCCATGGTACCAGTTTAAGGCCTCAGTAGGTAGTGGTGCTAATTTAAGGCCATAGCAAGCCATGGCACTGGTTTAAGACCTTGGTAGGATGTATTACTAGTTTAAGGCCTTGGAAGGCCATATTGTATCAACTTAAAGCCTTGGTAGGTTGTAGAAAGATGTCCCTCTATCATGCCAAGATGTCATGCAAGCTTGTTTGTTGTAGGTCATCAAAGTTATCAACATCAGTCTTTCATTGCAACCTATCAACAATCATAAACAACACTACAAACAAACATGTGAGTATTATGAATAATCGAGGCTGTGTCATTGCTTTAATGTTACATAGAAAGGTCTTGATGTAGTCATGAGTAGGTTAGAGTTCTGGTGAGGAACTAGGTTTCATGTGTTTTTTCTTCACCATTGTGGTTTAGATGAGAATTTTAATAGGGGACCCTCCATGATGTTTCTGGCTTTAAGGTTAATGGTAGTCATGCTACTTGAGGGTGTTATGGTTGTATAATGGAGTGGTTTTGATGCTTAAGGTTTGGATATTTGGTTTAACAACATCACAATAGGGGTTTATTTAGGTTTTAAGGCTAGTCAAGTTTGCTTCATCATCTTCCTAGCTTCATCCTTGCATGATAACATCAGCATATCAGGTGACACCTATATGATATAATGGACAAATAATGTCAAACAATGTAAAATAATGTAATAATAAAGTAAAAGTGGATAAAAAAATTAAATTGATGATAAAAAAGTCAAAACATAGTCAATGGAGGTCAATATGGGTAATATAGGGTTAAACATGGTCAACTATGGTTATACTTTGCCAGTTTTACGCCTTGGTAAGCCATGTTGCTAGTTTAAGGCCTCAGCAAGCCATGGTTACATGGTTTCACATGATGGTCAAACCCCATTATCTAACACCAATCAAAGACTAAACTAAGGTTGAATGTGATCAATAAAGGTTATAAGGGGTAAGTTGAAGCAAATAGGGTGAGACAAAGGTCAAATGATGCATAATGAGATCAAATAAAGGTCAAATTATGATCAAAACCACATAAAATAGTATCAAACAAGATCAAATAAAACTTTATTGATGTCAAATGATGTCCAATTAAGTGAATCAAGATCCAAATGATGCTAAATGATGGAAAATAGTGGTTAAATGGGGATAAATGACATAGGCCTTAATCAAATTTTATCAATTTTAGGCCTTAGTGAACTGTACTGACCTAAATCGTCAGTGTAAGGCTAGAAGAGAAAACAGACACTGAGAGATCGTTGGGCACACACAAATAACCTTGCCTTCACTTGAGGGAAAGCTGGAAAAGGGAACAAAGGCAAAGTTCCTTGGATGATTTGCATGCAAATCAACCAAGGACTTCCCTGAGCGTAAACTATGGCTAGCGTTAGGGTTATCGTAAATGATGTAAACGGGATGTAAACAGAAATGCAAATAGTGACATGAAATGTAAACAGAGCATATTGAATTATAATTTAAGCATAAATAGAGGTAAAAAAAGCATAAACAGAGCTAAAAATGTAAATGGAAGGCAATAATAAAACACTGTATTGTATTGTTTAAAAAAACGATGTGCACCGGTCAAAGGGTAGTTGCACGCGTGCAGATGGCAAGTCAAACGCTTAGCCCTAGGGTGATATGACACGATGATGTGATGATGTGATGATGTAGGTGAGAAGTTCTTGGATGCCAAGAGTGAAGTGTGCTGAGCGCCCAAGGATTCACTGATTCTGCATATGTTCTTAGAATTTCCAATGTCTCCAAGGTTGTTCCTTACCCACCCCCTGTTCATGTGAATTGACAGGGTATTTATAGGATTGGGCCAGGCTCGCATGCGGAATTCCATAATGGAATCAATGGATGGGAGATGAGGGGAAATTATATCTCGTAACATTTATCCAATGGACAGCTGTGTATGAGTTGGATGTGTGTCGGTAAGCGTTGGATGTGTGTCGGCAAGCTATGTTCTTGACCAGATACGTTGCATTTTACAACTCATGGGCTACTCAAACCCATCATGGGTTACTTAAGTCCATGAAAGTACATTTAATTTAGATCATGATGGAATAACATGCCCATAAATGGGTATTTACAATGAAATGTACAACAAGAGAAATTTGACTCAGCTTGCTTGACCATGGATCGAGTGGTGCAGGAGGTTGAGATGTTGATTTGAGGTTGTTCGAGGCATCTTTGTTTGACTAGGGCTTTCAACATGAGTTTTCTAAGCTTCAATGTGTCTTGATCATGCATTTAAAGTATCTTTGTGCAACCGTGACTAGCAGTCATGCTACAGTCACGCTGGGTAGTCATGCTGGGCGTGTCCCTATCATGAGTCACACTAAGCAGTCATGTTGGGTGTGACCTCAGCGTGACCTGAGCATGAGGTGGAAAAAAATGTAATTTTGACATCAAATTTGGAATTTCTTAAAGCCTGTTTCTAAGTACAGCTACTACCTACCTGTGTGTGATCTAGATCTGAAAATGTAAGCTTGAATGTGTTTGATTTGAAGCCCTTTTGGATAGGTCACACTGTAGTCATGCCCCGCATGACTGCCTAGCGTGACCTATAGTGTGACCTCAAAAACTTGCAATTTCAAGCTAAAATCTAGAATTTTTGAAGGTTGGGACCCATAGTTATCAATAGTGGATGCTAAGGATGACTTGCACCCTTGAAATCAAGTCATTTTGACTCAGTTTTAGGGCTCTATAAGTTGGTCACATTGTGGTCACGCCCAGCATGACTGCCCAATGTGACCTACAGTGTTACCTCAAAAACTTATAATTTTGAGCTAAAATCTAGAATTTCTGAAGGCTGGGATCCATAGTTATCAATAGTGGACCCTGAGGATGACTTGCACCCTTGAAATCAAGTCATTTTGGCTCAGTTTTGGGGCTCTAAAAGTTCATCACATTGGATTCATGCGACAGTGTGACCTACAAACATTGTGTAGTGTGGCTTGAAATTTGAACTCCTAAATGCTGAGAATTGAAATGGGCATTAGTGGCTCTGGAGGATGGCTTGCATCCTTAGATTTGGACCACTTTTTATTTGATTTTGAAACTGTTGGAGTTGCTCACGTTGAGGGCAAGCTAGCTTGACAGTGTGATCAAGCTAGCTTGAGCAAGCTAGACTTGAGTTTCATGCCTTAGTTAGATTTTGCCTCCCGAATGCTTAAAAGGGCTTGAGTTGTTCTTATTTCAAAGTGTTAGGCCAAAATTAGTGGTGTTTCATTGGCCCCTCTTTGTTGACATCTGGAGGAATCCACCCGAGAGGCATCGACAAAGAAGTGCAAAACACCATGAACAACCATGTACTAAACATTATCCATGAACCCTTGGCTAGATGTCATCGCATCATTTTCAAAAGTACATGGGATTGGGGAAATGCAATTTAAGACACAAGGAGAGGGGATTGGTTGAAACCAGGGGAAGTCAAGAGTTGGTCAAGTGTGATAATTGCTGCTAGGATTTGTGGGGGAGGAATGCTCTCTTGTGAACAAGTTATATCTTTGATCTTTGTCCATAGCTAGTGTTCAATAGACTCGGAGCCAAGACGTAGGAAGGTGTGTTCTTTGGAGAAATGGGACTCTTATAGAGTGTTCACGAGGCCCATTGTAAATAGCCAAAGCCACATGATGGTTTGCAACATGGTCTCTTTGAGACACAAGTGTATTTGTTTTTCAAGACAATTTCCTTCTTGCCTGGGGCTTGTATGGGAATAGCCAATAGTCTTTTGTTTATAATGTCAACGGGGTCATGAAGACATTTTCTGTGCATTTTTCTCTTTGACCCTTTTATTTTCTTTTCTTATTTTTCTCGTTTGTTTCTTCTTTTCTTTTGTTTTTGCCTTTCTTGGGCTTTCTTTTTCTTTTATTTTTCTCTTTTTCTCTTTGGTCTTCTTGAAAGAGCTTGCTTTTAGTGTTGTGCTCATGTTTGAGCACTTGCATTTTGTGTCATGCATTGTGTACTATGTTTTGCGTTGCAACTGCTTAGGATGTTACAATGTGCAACAATGTAATAAGAATTTTGAGCTGAGTGGAATGTATTTGGGGTATAACTAAGTAGGATAATTGGGACATGATGGGGGAAATAGGGGATGTATCAGGAGTTGGGAAGGTACTTATGAATGAATTAATTAACCTACATACATGTGTCAGGAAGAATGTGATACCTTGTCATCACAGTGAAGTGTGTCTATACACATGTGCCTTAGGAGTGTCATCCTACAAACACAACTCCAAGAAGACAAGAAAACCACAAATGAAATGGTTAACTAAGCATTTTAAATAAGGAGATGGAGTCATTACGTGTGCAATTTTCAAAGTAGACAGAACCATGAACAACATTAGCCTCATTAAGGCCCATGAGACAAATTGTGCAGCAAGTCTTTGTGAAACATGAACAGCCGATTGCAGCGACACATCTTTTCAATTTTTTTCTGGTTGTTGATGATGTCACTAGTTTATAGTCTTAGCAGACTGTTGTGAATTAGTTTCATGTCATAACCCCTTGGATGGTGCCAGTTTAGCATTGTAGTGGACTGTGCATTGCTAGTTTATATTCATAGCAAACTGTGAAGAGATAAACTAGTTTATAGTCTTAGTGGACTCTGGATGCTAGTTTCATGTTATGGTGGACAAATGTAGCAGTTTAGTGTCATACTGGACAAAGCTCTGTGGTATCAGTTTTAAGTCATGATGCTAGGACTACTCTGTGGTATCAGTTTTAAGTCATGATGTCAGGACTTCTCTGTGGTATCAGTTGTAAGTCATGATGCTAGGACTACTCTGTGGTATCAATTTTAAGTCATGATGTCAGGACTACTATGTGGTATCAGTTTTAAGTCATGATGCCAGGACTACTCTGTGGTATCAGTTTTAAGTCATAATGCCAAGACTACTCTGTGGTATCAGTTTTAAGTCATAATGCCAAGACTACTCTGTGGTATCAGTTTTAAGTCATAATGCCAAGAGTACTCTGTGGTATCAGTTTTAAGTCATGATGCCAGGACTTCTCTGTGGTATCAGTTGTAAGTCATGATGCCAAGACTACTTTGTGGTATCAGTTTTAAGTCGTGATGCCAGGACTACTCTGTAGTATCAATTTTAAGTCATGATGTCAGGACTACTATGTGGTATCAGTTTTAAGTCATGATGCCAGGACTACTCTGTGGTATCAGTTTTAAGTCATGATACTAGGACTATGACATACCTCAAGTTTATTAGACATAGTACCTTTTCAAGTACAAGCGGTTTGTAGGATTGACGAACTTGTTTCTGTCCACGTCAGCAAGTTTGAATGCTCCATTTTTGTATGCCTTGGTGACTAAGTAAGGTCCTTCCCATTTGGCTGAGAATTTATTTGGATGTTCTCGGGTGGCCTTAAGAACTAGATCTCCTTCTTTGATTAGGCGTTTATGGAGATCGTGCTTGTGCCTTTGCCTCTGTTGTTTTTGGTACCATTCAATTTGATCAAGCGTTCGTACACGTTCCTCCTCTATTGAATCAAGGTCAGCAATGTGCAATTCATTGTTCTGACTTTCATTGAGGAGGTTGGAGAGAGCTATCAGCAATGAGGGAACCTGCAATTCTAAAGGTAAAATAGCTTCAGATCCGTACACTAGACTATATGGAGTTTTACCTATGGATGTTCAATGTATCGTTCTATAAGCCCATAATGTGTAGACTAATTATTCATGCCATCGCTTCTTGCTCTGATTCAGCTTTTTTTTTAGCACCATGATGATAGTTTTGTTTGTATCCTCTGCTTGACCATTGCTCTATAGGAAGTAAGGTGATGAAAATGCATGTTTAATGCCCAGACTTTCACAGAAGCTTTTCATATCTGCACTATTGAACTATGGCCCATTGTTAGTAACTATTATCATTGGAATACCAAAACGGGTCACAATATTTTCCATTATGAAAGTGCAAATGTGTTTTAAGGTGGTCTTCCTAAGGGGAATAACTTCTACCCATTTTGTGAAATATTCCATTGCAGTGATGATAAAGCTATGTCCCGTATAGGACGATGGTGTTATTGATCCAATTAAGTCTAATCCCCATTTTTGGAATGGCCATGTGATTTTTACTGTATGCAGTTCATTAGGTGGTAGTATCAAATTATCATGCTTTTGGAAAATGTCACATGTTCTAACCTTGGAGATGCAATCGTATTCTATGTGTGGCCAGTAGTAACCTAAGCGCCTAATCTTTGTTGCCATTGCTTTAGGTGCTATGTGTCCTCCACAAAGTCCTTCATGGATTTGTTCTATGATTGTTTGATCGTCAATGCTACTAACGCACATTAGCAGAATGCCTTCATATGATTTACGATACAAGGCATCTCCTATTAATGCGTATTGGTGGAAACGTTTTCATACGACGTCTTGTTGAGCATTTGTCAAGTGTTGTGGAGGTTTGCCTCTTAGAAGATACTCTTTTATGTTATCAAACCATTCTATTGTGTGTGTTGTATTGACAAATGCTATAGGTACTTCATTTATAGTGTTAATTATAGGTTCGACACAACTTGTTATAGAACTAGGTAATGCATGGAACATTTCAGGTGTCATGTTCAAGGCTAGTGTGGCGAGTGCATCAGCAACAATATTTTCGCTTCTAGGGACATGTTGTATATCCACTTCTACTAGTTGCCTTACTAGATGCTTGGTCAAATCATAATATGGTTGCAAATGGAGAGCTTTGCATGCGTAGACTTCAATGACTTGATTAATAACTAATTACGAATCACCTCAAACTACAAGGTGTGAGATTCCCAAAGTTAACGCTAGTTGAAGTTCTATAAGAAGACCTTCGTATTTTGCTACGTTACTAATGCAAGGAAAGTTTATACGGTAGGCAAAAGGTTGAATTTCTCCAGAGAGATATGTTAAAATGGCTGCAACACTTTCTCCTCAAGAGGTTGAAGCTCCATCAAAGTAGAGGATTACCTCATAATCATTAGGTACGGTGTCTACATTGTTAACATTTTCATTTGGAAATTTGGGGTTTATCATTGCTTGATCATGCATTGGCGAGACAATTAGTTGCATGGCTATTGCTTGACTTTTTATGGAAGATTGAGTGACATAGTGTAAATCAAACTCTGCAATCATCACTTTCCACCTAGCTAACCTACTTAACTCATAGATGTTATTAGTGATGGCACGAAGAACATTATCCTTGCAAATGATGTAAACCTGATTACGGAAGAGATAATGCCACCATTTCTTCAAAGAGAATATGAGGATGAGGCATGATTTTTCTATGTCCTTGTATCATTGTTCATAGGCTATTAAAGCGTGGCTTAGATAATATATAGGGATCTCGTCTCCATCTTAATGCTTTTGACAAAGCATGGATGCGATGGAGGAACTGGAAGTTGCAAGATAGATGTAGAAAGATTTGTCACTTTGTGGAGGATAAATAGTTGGTAGCTAGGCCAACTCTTGTTTTATGTTCTCGAACACTTCTTGGCATTGTTGAGTCCATTGGAAATGTACATTCTTTCATATTAGATGTTGCATGGGACTCAAATTATCCGTTAGCCTTTCGATAAAGTGTCTAATGAATTGCAACCTACCTTGGAGGCCACGTAGTTCGGTAAGGTTTCTTGGTGGTTGCATATTGGTTGTCACTTTAACCTTATTGGGATCTACCTATATCCCTATTTTGGAAACTAGGAAACTAAGCATTTTGCCCATTTTAGCACTGAAGACACACTTTTTTAGGTTGAGCCTAAGGTTATATTTGAGACAACGTTTAAGCACTAAGTCTAGATCTTTTGCATTTTGTTCAGTTGTTTTAGAATTGACCACTATATCATCAACATAATCATTGAGCAAATTGAGCATGTAGTCACTAAATATGTATGTCATTGCTCATTGATACGTAGCACCCACATTTTAAAGGCCAAATGGCATCATCATATAACAAAATGTCCCCAAGGTATCATAAAAGTTATCCTAAGTTGATGCTTTGGATTAATTTTTATTTGATTGTAGTCTGAAAATCCATCCATGAAGGATAATAGTGCATGCTCAACAGTCGTGTCAATAAGTTGATCAATACTAGGTAACAGGAAATCATCTTTTATAGTGGCTATATTGAGATCATAGAAGTGAATGCATATGTGTATATTACTATTCTTCTTGGGGACTACAACAATGTTAGATACCCAATTGGAATAGTCGATGGCTCGGATGAAACCGACTTGGTAGAGCTTTGTGATCTCAGCACAGATTGCTAATGCCACTTCGGGTCTAACCTTTCATGCTTTTTTCTTTATTGGTTTAATTTTTTCATAAAGAATAATGTTATGTTGGATGATCTAGGGGTGTAGTCCCAACATGTCTATATATGACCATGCGAACATTTTTATGTTGTCTTTTAAAACCTAAGTGATGTCACCTACGAGTTGCAGATCTAGTAAGGCACTTAATTTTAGGGTTTTGGCTTCGTCATTGACTATGGAAATGGGGATTTCAACTAGCGGATCTTCAGTGATATTGTTAGCTTCTAGATCTAGAGTTTTAGCTACATTTTTAGGCCAATCTGACGTTTCTTGAGTGGAGGCTATCAAATCGGTATAGGTGGATGCATTTAGATCCAAAGATTCTTGGCAGATCACTCTTTCTATATCTCCATATGGTTCATTGAGAGACAATATTGAAAGGATGTTGTTGGTGGCCATGGTGCTCACTCCTGCCAATTAAAACAAGAGTGAAATAAGAGACACTCCCTTTTGGTAGGAGAGTTACAAAGTGCAAATGAACATAGGATAATTAAGCTATGTACTGAAAAATTTAGGAGATGTAGTGGAAGTTATGGAAATTTAAGGCCATACCGGGCCACATGGCAATTTAAGGCCATACCGGGTCGTATGTTGATTTGTTATTTAAGTGTACGTACTATTTTAAAATTTTAAAATTTTTTGACTTTTAAACTTTATATTTAAATTTTCAAGTGGACAATAAGGTTGTGGAGATTTTAAAGTTTTATGAAATTTTCAAGTGTTTTTATGTTTATTTATTTTCATTGATTTTCAGCACTTTCCTCCTTTGTTCATAAGAAATTTTCAGCCTAATTTTGGGGGATTGGAATGATAAGGAAATTTCTAGTAGGCACAAGGTAAAAGATAGCTTTGGACAACAACATGTAGTTAAAATGAAAAGATGAATTAAAATAAAATGGCCAAAAATAAAATAAATAAAATAAATTTAGGGAGGGATAAAAAAGATAATTTTGAAAAGAAAGCCTCGTTTTGATCATTGTGAGTTGCTAGTGATTGGGAGAACAACGTAAGTTCCAGAGTGCAACATGAGCCAAGGCGTTAGCGCCAGTGTCAACGTGACCATGAAAGACAAGGGCAAGGAGAAGGCAACTGGCAGCAAGGGGAGGAAGTAGGCAGCCCTAGCGTTCGTGAAGGAGAGTGAAGAGCTCCTCCAACGTCTTCCCTAGATTAGGGTTCCGTCATGGAAGAAGGCCCTGCATAGGTAGATTCTTTGCACCCAATTTTTTTTCTATATTTTTGTATGCACCCAATTTTTTTTCTATATTTTTGTAAGTAGCGTTACCTAGGGTGAGAGGTTGGGATTTTTGGGTTTGCGATTTGGGGTGTGAGTGCACAAATTTTCAATTTTTCTTGGTGTTTTGGCTGCAAAATTTCTAGCTTTCTCGGCGTCATTGTTGTAGGGTTTTGGGTGAAACGTGACTTAAAAAATTGCCCTTGGAGCTATGGTAACGTGACCACAAGTATTTCAAAGGGGATAGCACTCTTGAAATTTTAGTCTTTGGGTTCATAGTTTTGCAAATTTTTGAGCTTTTTCCATGGCAGCATGACCCATAAATTATGGATTTTTTTGGCCTACATAGCATTACCTTGGGAACTGATCGTGACTTGCAATTTGTGGGTTTTAGCTCTTGGGCAGCATGACCATGAAATTTTAGTTTCTTGCCTAGCGTGACCTTGAATTTCACTTTCTCTGAGTAGCGTGTGACCATGATTTTCAATTCTCTTTTGCCGTGAGCAGTGCGTGACCATGATTTTTAGTTGCCCTGGACAACGCGTGACCATGAATTTTGTTTGTTTTCTCCCATGGGCAGGGCAGCATTATCATGAATTTTGTCTATTTTCTCTCCTGGGCGGGGCAACGTTACCATGAATTTTGTCTATTTTCTCCCCTGGGCAAGGTAGTGTTACCATGAATTTTCTCTATTTTCTCCCCTGGGCAGGGCAGCGTGACCTTGATTTTTCTATTTTGGGCTAAGGTAACGTGACCAAAATTTCCCAATTTTTCTCTCTCGACAACATGACTTGATTTCCATTTTTCCTCCATGGGCAGCGTGACTATGGGTTTTGGATTTCTGACTAGGATAGCGTTACCTGCAAATGCAAATGTTGAATCTTGTAGGGGATTTTCCAGAACAGTTGTTATTTTGAGTACTAAAAGATTTTAGAATTTTATATGGGTACTTGTCCATCTTCCAATCGGTAGCCTTTTGAAAGAAAATTAGTAAACTTTGTTCTCCGCTAAAGCTCCTCTTCTCATTCACAAGAGAGATTTGGTTCCTACACTACCATGCCCAATGATGGCTTCATGGTTTTAATTGGGGAAACACATCCATGATTTCTCCACTCGGACTAGGTGGACCTTTATCTTCCTTAATCTTTGGCGGATAAAAAATGCATGGATAGTAATAAAAAATAAAGAAATGATAGCTACAGTAATTGGGAACGAGTTAGTGGTAAATAATGGAATTAACATGACTTGTGGTTTTTGGGTTTTAGTCCCTGGACAACGTGACCATGAATTTTCTATTTTCTACCCTGGGACAGCGTGACCATGATTTCTGAATTTTTTCCTAAGGTAGTGTGACCTTGGTTTTTCAAGGAGAATGCTTTTAGAATAAGTAGCACCTCCTAGCATGAGCTAGAATGTGGGAAATCCCAACATGACTTGGTTACAAGGCAGCTTGTCTTAGTGCAACTAGCATGAGTGTTGAGGGAGTTTTCTTTGAGAGGATGTTCAATGATTTCTAAATTTTATATTGTTTATATTGTTTATTTTTTTGGATTAATGATTTAAATGTGGATTCATTCTTAAATAGATTTCAATGTACCCAGTAAGCATAAGATTACACTAAATAGATGTTAGTGTCCTTGTCTCATGGGGTGGTACATTTTTTTATATGATTTTTTGGTTTTATGTGATGTTGATCTATTGCTAGTTCTTGGATTTTCACTTACCCAATGTTTCAGTTATTTGTAGGAGACCTAAATCTTCTCTCCTCGTTATTGAGCTCATCCCCTTATGACATGCGAATTGGGCCCCATGAAATATGGTTTCTTCCTAGCGCTAGTTCGTTCTTGTCGTTTATACTACAAAATTTCAGTGTTGTCATATGGTCTCATCTAAGTGAATAGATTGCTCATGATATTATTGAGACTATTTTGCCCAGAGCTACACAGGACATGCCAGCCTTCATCACTGATATCGATGAGGGGCTTTTAGAGTGGAGGGAGGCCCTGCTGAGGGTCTTAGATCCACCTATCCTTTAACTCGTGTGTGGGAGCTACCTGCTTGTAGTCATTACAACAATAGAAACACACTTTTCTTAGCTCTCTGTGTGCATACTTTATTTCAGAACCCACCTGGGATGGTATACAAAGTGGACAGGTATGCTATTTTGTGTCTTACTTTAATTTTTGATTTGTTTTTTAATTCTATGTCATCATCTAAATGCAAATGTTGTTTTCCCTATGTAGGCCCCATTTTGATGAACATGGGATGCGTGATGATGATAGTGGGCTTACTTTAGTGTGCACAACACTAGGAACTTTTATGGCGGGCCCCATCCTTCATGCCGTAGTGTTAGACCAAACCAAGATGGCCCTTGTTAACTCCCACAAGCAATTTTGAAGAGCTTTTGAGTGTTGCCAGGCCCGCGGTTGGTTACATAAGGATTGGTCTCCAAACAGGCCAATCTTTCCTCAAAGGATTGATCCTGCACCCGCCTCGCCTTCACTAGTCACAGATGGTAGGTGACTGCTCCTTAAACTCCATTTTCCTTTTCTTGTGCATCATTGTGTGTTACATCCCTTTTCTAACTTTTTTGCTCTATGTTTGTTTTTCAGTAGTTATCCCCCCTGAAGAAGTTACGATTACTATAGGGCATACTGAGGATATGCTTTTTACAAAGTATGGGGAAGTAGAGCAATCACAAAAGTGGTTATAGAAGTGAGCTTCTAGTTTGATAATCAGTTACCTCACCCAAGCTAGTTTGATGGACCTATTTACAGCCTTGACTCTTAGCATCTCGACTACTGAGATGGTTACGATTGTTGAATATTTCAATGGTGATGCTTCTCATTTTACCACACCGGTTCGGGGAGTGAAGGTATCATTCCACCTAACCAATGAGTTTCTTTCTGATTTTTTTGGTGTTCCCATCGATGGCGCCACTATAGCTATGGAAAGGGCAACTAAGGATGGACAGGTCATTAGGGAACTTGAACAATGGTTGGGTTTGTCCAAGGGTCCCAAGGGATCTGCTATGTGAGAGGATACCCTATTGATGGAAGTGAACTTCCTATATTCTTTCTTTTGAGTGTGGACATTTCCCAAATCTCTTTCTCAAGGGAGAGTCCTTGGGATTGAATCTATGCATGTGATGCATGTAGTTTTAGAGATAGGCATGCAATACAATTGGGTACACTTTCTAAGATCTGGCCTTCATGGGAAAATTATCAAGTTACGTTCAAGCATTCATGCAAAATCTCACTTCACCTTTGCTTTCTTTGCGGGATACCTACGTAGGTTCATTGAATTCCTAGTAGTTCATGAGGATAACCACCATATTTTGAGGGATCGTTCGCAATTATCCTACCCTTGGATTCATCACTTATATAGAACCACTAGATCTTAGGACCTTTTGGAAGATATTGGGGAGTCTATATCGGTTACTAGTGAAGGTATGGCCAGCCACTCTCATCATTCCCATGACAGCTTGGGATTAGAACCACCCAGGCTATGCACATCTATTAAGAGGGCTAAACGCTTAATTACTAAGACTATTGGGAAGTCCAAGGTAAAGGTGAAAAGGAAGGAAAGTGCAAAGGAATTGGCCCTAGACATGAGATCCCCAAGGGCAAAGAAAATTCGATTTATACTACCAATGGAGGGTAAGAGGTTTGTCTTTTTTTCCATATATATTTGCTTTTTTGGTTTATATTCTATATGGGCTATATTTATACTAACTTTAAGGTCCTGTTGTTATTTCAGTGGAGAGTCCAGAGAAGGAGAGGGAGATCTTGGCTCCTATACTTGAGAAGGAAGAGAAAGAAAATGAGGCAGTAATCGAGGAGGGAGAAATTCTTTCCACACAAGAGGAGGGGGGCACAAGAAATGTGGGAATGAAGCTTATGAAGGCCTTGGATGCAGTTAGGCATTGAAGTGATGAAAGGGATATCCCTGATGGTTTCTTTGATGGATCTTTGCAGCTTGGTGATCCGCCTAGGCCAAACAGTGAAGGTCTTTTTCGTATGTTCCTCAATCTAGAATCCGTGTATTTTGATTTTTATGTGTTGTTCTTGACTATTTTGATCATTTTGGGGTAGATGCTGAAATCCCTGAGGCACCTATATTCCGAGAAGCAATGTCAGGATCATAGGTTCCAATTGAAGAGACCTCCCCTATCCATCCCACATCAATTGACTCATTGAGTCCATGGCTTTAGATGCCTAGCAAGATGGATTTTGTTATGGGAATTTTTGATGAGGTGGTCATCTACTTGGAAGAAGCTCATCCTGAACTAGATGCATGTACATTACATGTTATGCTAAGCATCTGGTTTTACTGTGTTTCTTTGTGTTTGTTTTTGATCATGCCTAATTTATGTGTACACTTGCAAGCACCAAACTCTAGTGGGATCCTTCTGAAGCTACCCACATTGATGCTCTTCCTAAATTGCTAGGGGATATTGAGCAAGTCCCAAGAAAGCTTTACGATGCGGTTTCTAGTTGTGTAGTATAGAATGCCAAGACAATTTGGACTTTAAGGCATTTGATTAAGCATCTATGGGATGAGTTTCACACACTGAAGGAGACACTAGCAAAAGAGAGAGAGGAGAAAAGGGATCTCTAGTCCTATTATGACTTTGCTGCTGCTAGGTTGTCTAGTGATAGCACATGACACTCATCCAAAATTACTTATGCCCGTTATTGGATGGTCTTGAATAATAAGGTACAGGCTACATGGGATTTAGTGGAGTAGAAGGCTTAGATAGATTTGTTGAATAGGAAATGTCAGGATTGGAAATCTTTTGCTACAAAAATACGAAAGTGGGGCCAAGACAAAAAGGACCATAAGCATTGATACAAGAAGTGGTTGAAGGAAGAGTCGGTTGAACATCACCAGGCGGAGATGTTCATTGATGGGTTAGGTTTGCGGTCCGCTTATGATAGGTTTGCTGAGTGCATCGAGGTGGAGGGATCTCTGGAGAGGACGATTACCACCACCTTTGGGGAGACTGCTACAGGTGTATTTCTCTTGAGCACCCTACTTGGACCCTGGTGTACAAAGGCAAAGCACTTGCTAACATTGATCTTGGCTTGGAGGAGGATTGGGCCAATATGCCCAAGAAGGAGATTCTGCAGCATTTGGAGGCCAACTTGGGACCTTCCTCACTTGTGAGTGTTTTATTGTGGCATTTATTTTTGTATGATTTTATCATTTTTCGTTGTTAGTGTTACTATTTTCTTGTTTTTTGTGTTTATGATTTGCTTTATTACCCTTACCTGTTTTATTTTGTTTTCCATTTTTTAATTTTTAGGAACATGTTAATGATGGAGCTAGCCCTAGTGGAGGAGGAGCAGTTGAAGAAGAGGATCTTGGGGATCAACCCCATTCATGAGCTTTGCAGTAGTCAGGCTTAAACCATTTGATGTTTTTTATTTTTATTTTTGGAAGTCTGATGTAATGGCCTGAGTTTAATTGTGGTATAAAATGGTTGCATTCATTCGTTACTTTTGATGTTCTATGTAAATATTTTTGTTATTTTTCATGTTTTTTATTATTTTACCTTGTTTTCTCGAATATATGTGTGCAACTAAATGCAACATAAATTTTTGAAATGTAAAGCAAAATGTAAGGTAAATGTTTGGAAAAGAAGGCAACGACCGTGCATGAACCTAAATTGTAACTTGTAACTTGTACGCGAAAATTCAATGTAAAATGATGGGAGTTCATAAATCTATAACTTGTTCGTTCTAGTTTAAAGCCATTTTGGGCTTGGTACATCAGTTTAAAGTCTTGATGGACTATTGCATCTATTGTTAAAGATAGGATTAACAATTTTATGCCATAGTGGGCCAAAGGTAGTAACGTTTTCAGAAAGTTTTAAACGGAATCAACCACTTCTGACCATAGCTAGTTTAATGTCATTTCAGACATTTCATAGTTTAACATCATTTTGGACATTTTGTAGTTTAACATCATTTTGGACATCTCGCAGTTTAATGTCATTTCGGACATCTCGTAGTTTAACGTCATTTTGGACATATCGTGGTTTTAAGTCTATTTATTGAGTTGCTTTTTGACCATTTGTAATTTAACATATGGGGTTGAGCATGCGGGTAAGATTTTATATTCACCATCTTCTTCATCGATGATATAAAAGGGTAATTTCGACCAAGAGACATTGGTAGGAATGATGCTTATGTTTGTATTGTCTAGCATTTTTTCAGTTTCAGTTGGGTTGGGAGTTAACATTGGAGTTATGTTTTGAAGTAGGTTCATGGTTCCTTTCCTAGACTCAACGAATTCAATTTCTAATTCTTGATTCACTCTAGGGTTTGAGGAAGTAGGTGGCACTATTGCATATCCATATATGATGATCTCACCATCCTCGTAAGGCAAGTGGATCTCCTGATGGATTGGGGAAGATATAGCTTTAAGTTGAGCTAGCCAGGGACGTCCTAGGATTAGATTAAATCCTGGCATTTCATCGACTACTATGAATTCAGCTAATGTGGGGAATTGATCCCTGGCTATGAAATCTAAGGTAACCATAACTCTTACTTCAACATGGGAACCACTAAAGGATTTTAGGATAGAGGTTGTTGTGGGCTGTATTTGTTCGGTAAGTCTTAGTTTTTCAATGATGGAAAAAGATATTACATTGGCTGCATCATCATCGACATCCACCCTACGTATCTTGAAATGATTAACTTGTATCGTTATGAACATAGGAGTAGTAGTGACTTCTCCTATTTTCTCATCTAGCTTAATGTCCTTAGTGTGAAATTCTAGGGATGTAGTCTTCAATTCCTGAGGTTGCGCAGATAATACTACATGAATGGATGGTCCATCTATAGGAAGGTCCTCACTAACAGGGACTAAAGTTAACATATGTACGAGAGCTTGTTGATGTATTGGTGAAGTCATTACTAGATCATATAGGCTTAAAGAAGTATTTTTTTGTTTCAAATCTTGTGTGACTTGCGTCAACGCATTCACTAGGTCTTTACCATTTGGGACACCCTTGTCTGTAGAGATTTGGTCCATTTGACCCAGCATTCATATTTCTCGTGGAGGGGTTTTTACTGAAGATGCTGGGTTTGGAACATGACTCATGAAATTATCCTCATTTTGATGACTTGTACTAGGCTTATTAGTGGATAGACCCATAGGAACAACATTTAGCGATGTTGGTTTTGGTGGTCCCAATTTGTATTAATGGTTTTCCCTTTCCAAACATTCTCTTGTTAATCTATCGGCAAGATGTTCTCACAAATGTCATGGGAGAAAGGAGGTGGATTGTGTATCATGACATTTTGGCACCTAGATTACAAAGGGAATGGGTCAGTTTTCAGATGGTGTGGTTGTGGCTGCAATAGAAGGAGGTACATGGATGATGAATGGTTTTGATGGTGTGGGGGATGTGCGCATGGTGAAAGGGGTTTGAGGGTATGTTGGGGTAGGTGTGTTTTCTGAAGGCCTACTAATTACAAAAGGTTTTCGAAGAATGTCTTGTTTGTCTTCCACATGGATAGCATTAATCACATATGATGCATCATTGGTATTGAGAGGATCCTTGTAGACCCCCATGGATTTGTTTTGGGGTCTTACTGGGTTTGCCTCATCGAACACTACTTCGCCCCTATCAATCATGCATTGTATGTCTTGTTTCAATGTAAAGTAGTAATCAGTCCCATGACCACACCGTTGGTGATATTCACAAAACCTATCCAACCTAAAGCCTTTTGGAATGGGAGGTTCGTTGGCTATTGCTAAGGTTGGATTATTAGCTAATTCGCAAAATTGATCGTGTCTTTGAGAGCCCATAGGAGACATTTGTTTGTGTTGAATTAGCCCAGCCTTTAGAAGTTGATCAAGTAGTTGTGAAGGATTCATGGGCAATGGTGTGCATTGAGTGGGGTCTTTTCTTTCAAAGGTACGGGAATGACCTATGTTGTTGTTTCTATTTGAAGAATGTTTAGGTGTAGGAGTGGATGTGGTTCTTTCATAGTTGTTTGGGATAGTGGGTTGTTTTTCTTTTTGTCCTAGATGACTAGGTTGGGCTGTTTCAGCTACTACTGCTACTGTTGTTTTGGATTTATCTTCCCTCGTGTGTTGGTTCCTAAAGGTTGAATAGGCTGGATCATTACTTGTTTGTGTAGCCTCTTCTATGTCTTTAATTTGTACAAATGCCTGACTCAGCATATGGGGTTTTAGATAGTAGAGCTTTGATTTAATGAAGTAATTTGTAGCCGCCTTAAGGATGGTAAGTAGATATGTTTCAGGAATAGGCTTGTGAAGTTCATTCAGGGCTGCACTCCATCTTTGGATAAATTTCTGTGTTGGCTCTAAAGGGGCTTATTTAATTTGAATCAAGCTATCTAATGTGGCTTTAGGTTTTAGGTTATATTTGAAAAGGGTGACAAACTGGTGCAACAGATCCTCCAGAGAAGATATAGAGCTACGAGGTAAGGCTCGGTACCAGTCTAGGGCTCTTCCTGTTAAGGACATAGCAAAAACACATAGAATTAGATGGGGCCATGCCTGAAGCAAAAGACTTTTGGTTCGAAATATCACTAGGTGGGCATTTGGGTCTCCCTATCCATTGTACTTGGTCAACTGAGGTAACAAGACTCCCTTTGGCAAGGTTAAGGATGGAACTGAGGGGTCAATTGGGTCATCTTGATAGAAATCTAGTACTTTGACTTCCTCATTGTTCAAAGTTTTAAGGCGTTTTAATTCCTCTACCAAGGAGTGCATCATTCTTTGTGTGTCTACCCATTCTTGGGTAGTAGGAAAACCAGTGGATTCAGCGGATTGTGGATGATAATGATTTAATTGTTGCATTGCTTGTGGAAAGAGAGGTTGTTGGGCTAACGTTTGTTGTGGTGAGATGGTGATGAGTGGCGAGGTACCCCTACACTCAACCATATGAATACGAGCATTCTCACACGTGATCCGATCGAACTCCATAGACAGACTAGTTGTGGCACCTAGATCATTAACCTTAGGTCGCAGTTTTCTATCTTCCCACTTGGACTAGTATTATATTTTTCACATATGGTTTAGTCTAGAGTGAGGTGTATGATGTGTTCTAATCTAATGCTACTCTTGAAGGTAGTGGAAAGTAATATTAGCTAAGCTAAGATAGAAGGAAGGGTAAGAGAATCTAATCTTGCCTAAGTGCGATGAGCAGCCATTCCTTGATTATCCGTACACATCTTGGACTTCATGCATGACTACCACTAGGATTACTAAGCACAAATCCTAGGTATGCCACTGGGTTACCAAGTAGTCACATTTAAATGTTCGTAATCAAGTCGTACTCATTTTGCGTTACTAGGAGATAAGGGTGAGAGAGACTAATTTGGAAAATAATAAATAACAAATAAATAAATAAATAAATAACAAAGTGAATGCTGCAATGATGAAGTAATCTCAATCTTTATTGCTAGTCATGTGCGTGTCCAAGTATGTCACACTCAAATAAAGGATGTTGTACAATTACATTCACCACACTGTGGGCAGACACGGTAAAATAATCTATCTCTAGAAGGGGAAAATTGCCAGAGTTTCACTACACTCTACTCTATTCATGTGAATAAGGGAGAGTTGCTTCTTATTTATATACATTGCAATAGACTGCGATATCGCATACATGATATCGCAAGGGAAGATGCGATATCGTGTACGTGATATCGCAGTGGATGCGATATCATGGCCTATGCAATATCGTTTCCCATCATACCCCCACGACTAAATAAAAACACGTCCTCAAGTTACAGTGATTACACAGTGGATAGATATGGGATTATTAGATGAAAAAAAATAAAATGATCCCACAGTGTGGGAAGACACAACATAGAAAGTGGTACAACTACAAAAACTTGGAACTTATGTAGTTCCTTGTGGTGGTGGCTCCTCCATTGGCACTTTCCCTTTGTCATGTGCTGTAGGCTTTGAAGCTTGATGGTGTTGAAGTATGACTTGGAGCTTCTCCTCTTTGGTCCGAGGGTCTTGTGTCATCCATGCTAGTGTTCCACTGTTTGACAGAGTCGGCACCTCCCACAGACAGGGTAGTTGTGGAAACATCTGGTTGGCCTTGACGTACCAAGCTGCGAACACCTGTCGTTCCTCCTCATAGGCTTTGGCTTTATCTTTATATTTGTGAAGATCTATTAGCTATCGAGCTAAGTTAGTTATGACATATTTTTGTCCCTGGTAGCTGGATTTTACCACCTCAAGTTCAGAATTTGCAACATTGAATTTTTCCAACAGCTTCTTGCATTCTGCAAATTCTACTTCATATTTGATATGGGTGGAAGCTACCTACTACTCGAGCTCTATTCTCAGGTGCCCTGCTGTTAACATGGAAAGGTTGACATATCTGAGGTTTGCCAACTCCATGTACTCTATCAAGTCCTGAATTTGCAGGTCCCGATTCTTAACTTTTGCTTGGTGAGCGAAGGCGTAGGTGTCCAATATGGCCCCCCAATCAATGTGTTGAGCACTGATAGCATTGATTTGGGCCTTGGCCTTATAGATCTCCTTTTATAGGATTTTTTTATACATCCCCACCTAATCGTGGAAGTGCTCCTTCATCTTCTCATGTCGTTTAGCCTCATTCTATCACACGCTTATCTCAATTGCTGACTTTTGATGAATAGTGCGTACCTCCTCCATTGAGAGGGTTTGATTTTCTCTGTCTAAATGGCTTACACCTCAGTTGAACCAAATGAATTATTTTTGTAATTGATAAAAGTTCTCATTGAGAATGTTCTTTTGCTTCGCTACAGTGGTCAACCGAAGGTTGTCAGCAACCAATTGCTTGTTTTCTTCTTCTAAGGCCTTGAGTGCCTTAAGATGCACATGGGTTTGTGCTTTTGCTATGGAGGCATCCCAAATAGCCTTCTCCTTTTCATCTACCACCCTTTTATTCTCTACAATTAAATTTGTTCATTGCTCGGTTCTAAAGTTTTCTAGCTGGTCTACGGGAACAAATTGTAGAGGGTCTCGCTATGCTGCTTGTAAGGCTACGAGCTGCTCTTGTAGTCTCTGCACTTCAGCTTCATCATGTTCGGCCCTTACTTTGGATAAGACTAGCTTCTCCTTTGTGGAAATGAGGTCTGATTAAATTGCTATGAAATCTTGAGGGATGTCAAACAGCGATGTTAGAACTTGCCTTGTTTGTAGCAATCGGTCAAGTACATCCTAGTGTTCTACAGGAGTCATTGAGGTTCTAGCCAGAGTTTGAGCATCTCGTGCTCCTGAGAGATCTACTGGTGGCACAATAGGTACATTGAAAGATTCTTTTATGTGGTCAGTGACCACTTCTACAAATCCTATGGCATTCTGGTGTTGCATGACCATCACAGTGGCCCCTTCACTAGTCTCTAACTACACCTGAAAAGATGTCATGTTTCTTGAGATCTGTTGTGACCATCTACTTTTTTCTCCTCTTGTTTGAATTGATACTTTGCCCCTTGTGCAATCTAATGAAACCGTAGGCTGTATGGCATCATCAATGACGTAGAAGAGGTTTGCGTCATCACGAATTCCCCAACTAACCATCTCAGTGATGGCCCTAAGATGGCTCATCGACGATCTATAGTCTTGTGGCAGCGAGAGCTGATCCTAGCCTGTGCTAGGCCCTACTTTTTTTTGTTGGATGGGACCCATGTCTGGAGGTTCACTAGGTCCAGACATCTGTTCTTCTTCTTGTTCAAGTCCCAAATCTTCGCCAATGCATTTCCTTGGAGCTGGTGCCTTTAGTAATTCAGCATATGAAGCAGTTTGGGCTTTTTTGAGGACGTCATGGGTGTATCCCTAAATACCTGTACATTGGCATAACTTTCTGATAAGACAAGGGAAAGGCAGCACCATCTTCCCTATCTTTTGTTCTTTGAACTACCTCAGGATCTTTGTCAAATATAGATGGGGTAGATTAGCGTTAACATTTTCCATCAACACTGCACATCTTCTAGCTGCATACGTCAATATTCTTTTCAATTCTTTTATGGGGAAGAGGTGATATGTTCCAATTTTAAAGTAAACTCTCTCTTCCATAGTCAATTCACTAAATCCTTTATCTCTACAATAAGCCTTCTCCAACCACTCCTTTCGCACATTGGGGTTTGAATGGGTGGATAACTGAGCAACTTGGGACCTTGTATTCGAAAGGTTTAACACTTTTGAAATGGCCTACGTAGAGAAGTCAACTCTCACACCACAAATATTAATAGTGGTGTCTTGCTCCCTATTGTGCCAAAATTGGTACATCTCTCTTAGGTACCAAGCACTGCTTTCAGAGAGGATAGGCCATAAGGGAGACCCCTTGAGGTGATCCCTAACAGCCTCAGGAGCGAACTTTGCAAAGAACTCAAAGTTTAACTCCACCATCACCGTAGCGAATGTGGACTTCTTATGGATAGCCTAAACACATTCTTGGGGCAACGTGAGTTGTTGTCCCAATTTAGGCATAGTAGCAGCTCCTCCTTCTACCTTCCTGGACCATCCAGTAGGAGGTTCATCTTGATGGATGCTGAATGATTGCTCCTCCTATTTTACATGTTGTCCAGTAGGACCTTGTCTTCCACCTCTTTGAGATCATTTCTTTCCACCTTGAGCAAGACCCTTTTGTTGTCCACGTTTCAGGGCCATCTACAATCACATGAGCCAAGCATTAGTAAGGTTGTTTTTGAAGTCAAGTTATATCTTACTACTTGCCTTAGTTAAATATATTACGTTATAACGTGTGATCGTGCCTGAAAGTTTGTAATAATGGGTCCTCTGACCTAGGTGGTTTCCATTTTAGTTGCCTGGTATACTTAAGGGTTACATGATTTTTAGGCACAATTATTCTAAGTGTTTAATTACCCTAGTTGATGTTCTCTGGGTGATGATAAATTTCATAAAATTTAGGCACTTTTTGGCAAGTGTCTCTCCCCCACGACTAAGTTGAACACTCTAGGTTCAAGAAAGTTCAAACAAAATTAAAATTGGAGTACCAGCGAACGAGATATGAGTAGAAAAGCAAGGGTCACTCAATCGCAAGTCGTAGAGAAAAAATTTCAAAAAATCCCCCGTGTGTGAATGGCAAAATGATGCTAAGTGTTGCAGTGGGGATACCTATTTATAGGTAGCTAGGATATGATATCACATACGATACATCACGTATGCGATATTGTGAGGGATATGATATCACATATGTGAGACACCATGAAAATACCGATTTTTTAATGATTTTCTTGAAATTAACATTGGAAATTGAGGACATTGACTATGATCAAGATGTTCTAGGGAAATTCATTAATTCAAAAGGTACCATTAATGATGATGGTGTGGATTTTATCAATAAAACCTTGTGTGGTAAGAAAAAGGGTATGTAATGGTACATTGGAACATTGAAATTTAGAGGGATAATAGTAGGGAAAGAAAATCAATTGAAAAATTAAGCTGAGGGTAAAAAATTGTGTGTGTGAGCTATGTCCTAAGCGAAGATTACAACAAATTACACAAGTGGGTCCTCCCCAAAGTAGGTTTCAACCTATAATGCCCTTGTGTAACCACACTTAAAGTGTCCGTGGGTACTATAAGGATTAAATGTAATCCACACCAAATTTCACAAACAGGGATTGAGGTAGACCCAGAAAAGATAAGGGTCATCCAAGAAATAACACATCAACCAAAGATCATTAAAGATGTTTTGTTATTCCTTGGACACATTGGCTACTATCAAAAATTCATAGAGAATTTCTCTAAGATTGTAAATCTGTTGGTAGCGCTTACAAAGAAGGATGCACCTTTCATCTGGACCAAGGAATGTGAACACACATTTCAAAAATTAAAGGAGAAACTCATAAAAACACCAATCCTACAAGGACTAGATTGGTCTAGACCTTTCCATATCATGATAGATGCATCTAACTATGGGTTGGGAGTAGTGGTCATGTAGATGGATGATAAGAAATGTCCATATTACATCCACTGCACGAGCTGAAGCATTGTGGGAGTATAATTAAACTACACCACCATGGAGAAAGAACTAATGGTAGTGGTATACATGCTAGAAAAGTTTAGATACTATGTACTTAGTTACAAAGTATTTGTGCATATGGACCACAATGCAATCCACTTCCATATGAACAAGCCAACAGTGAGCCCTCATTTCATATAGTGGCTCGTGATGTTGCAAGAATGCAATCCCACTATGGTAGATTAAAAATGGACCAAGAATGTGGTTGCTAATCACTTCTCTTACTTAAGATGGGATAATAAAGAGTAGGAGAGCACACTCTCTGATCAGTTTCTAAACAAAATCCTCTTTATAGGAGTAATAATTAAACAAATGCTTGCAAAAGCAACATGGTATAATGGCATCCTCACATATGTTCTCATTCAAGAGATGCCACAAGACTTGGATTTTAGGAAGAAACAGTAATTTCTTCATCAAGATAAATACTTTATGGAAATCAATGAACACCTTTACAAGGTGTGTGCTAATGGCCTAATTCGTTAGTTTGTCCCTGATGAGGATCAACTATGTATTCTCCAGGATGCTCATGAAGGACCTCGCAGAGGCCACTATGTAGGGAGACACATGATCATAAAAATCTTGATGGCAGGATACTATTGACCTACAATCTTTAGGGATGGCCACTAGTTTCAAGTCTTATGAACATTGTCAATGTGACGGGGGGATGACCACTCGAATGGAAGGTCCTCAATAGTCAATTCAACCACTAGAGCCTTTCGACATATGGGGCATGGACTTCATGGTCCCATCACACCCATGTCCAATGAAAAGGTGTATATTATAGTAGCAGGTGAGTATTGCACAAAATGGATAGAAGCAACAGTCGTTACTGATTGTACATCATCCACTACTGCCAAATTTATATAACAAGATATTGTGAATAGGTTTGGAATGCCATGTTCACTAATTTTTGATAATGTAACTCACTTCATAGGTGTCACCTTTAGAAATTTAATGCAACTCTTGGGGGCAGAACATAAATTAACAACACCTTACCACCCTCAAGCCAATGGTCAAGCAAAGGTAATCAATGAGGAGATTACAAAAATACTAATGCGAACCATTAGCAAATATAAGAAGGATTGGATTACAAAGCTTAACAATGCTCTCTGGGCTTATCATTCAACTTGGAAACTTTCTATTGGCTATTCTCCCTACGAGTTAGTGTACAGAAAAATTCCAATGCTTTCAATTCATTCTAAGCTTTGTACACTCTCAATAGCTTGTGATCTAAATCTTGACCTAAGTCTAGCATAGAAAGAAAGATTAATCAACCTAAATGTGTTAGATGAAAATTGATTAGTGGTCCTATTCTTGAATGAGGTGAACAAGACATTTGACAAGCAATGTCATGACCTCAAAATAAGGAAAGTAAAACTGCAACTAGGAGATAAGGTTCTTTATTGAAATCCCACACATGTACCCCAAAAGAAAAAATTCAAAACATTGTGAGAGGGACCTTATATAATTGATCAAACCTTTTCCTTTGGGGCCATGTTGATCTACAAACCTCACAGCTCAAATAAAAAGTAGTTGGTTAATATCCAACAAGTAAGGGCTTTCAAAGAACCAAGATAAGCTAGTGCAACTACCACCTCAACACATGGATAACCACATTCTATCTTTTACATCTCCTTCTTCCAACTCAATCATGGGGGAGATGGCCATCAAATTGGAGTCTTAATTTTTCTACCTTTTTGTTTTTCACATTTTTGATTTTTACAAATTATTTATTTTATAAATTCTTTATTTTTTAAATTATTCTAATTTTACACCATCTTTAGTACTTTTGAACTTTCTTAACTATTTTACATTTTCTTATATATAGTTTACTTTGTTTTGTTTGATTTGAGTATGATATTTTCTCATTCTTGCTAATAAAGAGTGCTTTGTTGTCATAGGATATAGTGCCAGTATTGTTGTTACTAATGATGGTTTTGTGCTTAATGTTGTGATTGTTGATGTTTAGTTTCTATTTTTGAATTTTGAATTTTAATGACTTTGACATGGTTTATTTTTCATAGAACAAGTAGTCAGTCCATGTCATCCACCCATCCAATGAACTCTATGGTTTTGCTTGTTTTGGGAATTTGAGATCCCTTTCACGAAAGAAACTTTTAATCAAACAATGACGTTGGTAGTTCTAGAATTAGGAAGGATCCAAAGGTTTGTAAAGGGTGTGACTTCAAGGGGACTCAATACTCTTTGTACTCTTCTACCTGCTTGAGTGCTTGAGTGTTTTTTACAGACTTATCATTTNGATCATTCTAAACAAAAATTCCACAAGGGACTTCTCATAACCTCAATTTGGAACTCCATTCCACCTTCTCTATCATCCATCCATGCTACCATAATTCACCTCATTGCTGAGTTCTATGTTATGCTCTATGTCTTGGTTTGATGTGTTGGGATTCTTGAGTAGATTCTTTTGGGTTGGTCCTTAACTTATCATGATTATTAAATCAACTATGGGGTCCATGGACTCCTTAGTTGAGATTATGCTAGGGCAAAAAGGGCATGAGCCTACTATGGTGAGGACCCACTTGCATAACTTTTAGCTTGATTAGTTAAGGTTCCTTACCTTTGACATCATTAGAATCCTACCTTTTGCATTTTCCATTGAGTATACTACTTAGTGCTTCTTAATCTTTCATTTCATTCATCCACTAAATTAAATTTTCTCCTTTTTCCAAAATTTATGAGCTTAAACACCATCTTCTCATGTTTTCATACTATTCTTGGTCTTATAAGCTTTCATTTGACACTAATTTCACTCAAAAACTCTTCTTATTTTTCAAGTTTGACTAAGGTCAAAGTTTGACTATGGTGGTCAATAATTACGTCGTTGAGGCCTCATTGATGCATCCACCCTAGTCGACAAGGCCCAGTCAACTAGGCCTCAATGACATAACACAAAAACCCTATATATACCACCGAACACTTTGCAATTTTTCATCATTTTCTCATAACACAAGGGGAGTTTTAAAACTTTTTTAGAGCCCAAAACCTTCTAGAGCTCATAACCTTCTAACCATTTATCCAAATCACTTCATTTTTTGATCCTGCACTTACTGGAGGTAAGATCTTTATCGTGGGAACCACAAACTTTAAGGTTTTTGATGAAATTGTTGGAAATTTTCGTAACTCCCCCAAGGTTTAATAACGTTAACCACATATAAAAATCAACTTTTTGAGAAGTTAACCCTTCCAACAACCTTCGGGATGATTTATTAATAAAAATACAGAAATAAATGACAATTAATTAATTAAATTAGCCATAATCACAACTTAGCCAAAGTGTAACCATCCTTAAGAGAAAAGGTATCCCAGTTATTTTAAGGTTACACAATGATTACTAACCCATGGTCTTATTGTGATTACAGATGGCACCAAAGCAAAAACATCCACATGAAAGAGAACCCTCACAACCATGGGAGAAATGACCCAGAGTTGGAATGGACTAGTAAGAACCAGGCCAAGAACTACTTGAGGCAACCCATGCAATGGGACCTCTTCATGAGGAGCCTGAAGTGGAATTTTTCTAATAGATTCCAAAAAATGAAGTGCCGATCAAACAATCACAATGAGGAGAAGTGCCTGGTCCCATGCCAAGGCTCGAAGTCACTTTGACTCAAGCCTACCTTGATATCATTAAGTCCTGAGAGATTCAACGATCCATTCTTCAAGAGATCAACTTTGGACCATTTTTGGAGAAATCTCCAAAGGATGTTAAGACTCAACTGCGAACCTGTCCAATGTGGCCAATCAACATGACAAGTGGGAAGTGGTACATGGAAGAGACATACGTATTCTAGAATAATCGAAGGCAGAGATCCATAGTTAAGATCAAGGAAATTCAAGTATCCTATTTGGTAGAATCTATTGCACAAGCACTTGGGTTGTCTAATGCTGGAACATAGTTGGCGGAGTTGTCCATCCAAGGTGACCCTGAGGCCAAGAAGGAGTGGACCTAGTGATGCTATGGGGTGGACTGTAATGAGTATGGTGTGCTCACATGGGTGGAGCGAATCTATTTTAAAATCATGGCCTATCACCTCAACCTAACAGTGAGGCCAAGAAAGGTGATTACATTCTTTGCTTAAGCATGCACTGCTTTAAGTGGGAAGTTCCCCGTTAACCTTCCATAACTACTATACTTGGAAATTGAGAAGCATTTTAAAGAAAATGAATGTGGAAGGAAGACCTTGCCCTTTCCATGACTCATTAGAAAACTTTGCAAGAGAGTAGGCATTGTTCCCTACTCCAATGACACACTCAAGCATACTCTTTGGGCTTCATGGTCTGAGATCATGAAAGAGAAGATGCTAGCTACAACTCAATTAAAGGAGTTGCCACCACCACCACCACCCACTCATGAGACAACATCAGAGGCCTATGTAACCATTAAGCATCTGCAAAAAATTCAAGAATAGCTCTTGAGTGAACAAGAGAAATAAGCAGGAATGAGTGGGGTAAGGTCCATCTGTGTATCGACCAGCAATGAGTCACCTTAATGAGGTGGCCCAAAAAGTTAGTCAGATGGAGAGAGGTGGTTCCATATCTTCTATCCAAAGAATGCAACCACCATTTAGAAGAATGAAGTCTTTAAATTTGAGAAAGTGAAAAATTACTACAGGGACCAAGTTGGCTTGTAGAAAGAAGTTAATGAGAAATACATCTAGATGGCAAAGGCAAAAATGAATGAAGCCCTCTAGCAAATCCAACAAGGAAGAGAAGTGTGGCAACTCATTGTTGATGGGATTGATGCCTATAAAAAAGTGGGGATCTGCTTAAAGGAGTTGCAAATCAAAGAGATGATAGAGTATATGGAGTTGGCTAATCTTCATTATGTAAACTTGGCAATGTTGGCTACCAGATGGCCATGGTTAGAGTTAGAAAAATAAGTGGCTAGCTCATATCTACTATACGAGGCCAAGTTTAAGCATCACAAAGACACCAAGCAAAAGCTTAAGACTACAAACACTGAACTCAAAGTTCTCAAAGCCTGATTTAGAGATCAATGATCAATTGTTGAGAATCTAGCCAAATGGATGAATGACTACCAGGAGCTGAAAGAGATAATCAAGGTGTTTGACATTGAATGCAAACAATTTTCTGCCTAGTTTGTCAATGTCAATGAGTTGCTTTCAGCAATTACATGTCCTTGGGATGTGCTTATTTTAATCCACATTGGGAAGGCTATGTGGATGGTGCATGATCCTAGGAGTAAAAGCACTATTAGATGCTTTAGCTTCCTGCCTAAAGTTGTAGTAGCAACAAAATAGCTGCAACCACCTCAATTGCCCATGCATGAAGTCGGTGAGGGTCCTTCGAAGCCTCAGGAACCACCACCACTTGGAATTGTTTGATCTTCTCCAATAAGCCTCACATCATCAAGGAACATGCTATCCAATTTTGAAGATTTGAATCATGGTGTTTAATTTTTTTTCTTGAACACTACCATTTTTTGTAATGTATTGATCCATACACTTGGGCACTCCATTTTTTGTCAAGTTAGTAGTTTGTTTTATCTGAAGAAAACTTAGTCAATAATCCCATACCTTTCCAATTTTGTAAAATAACTTGAGGACAGGTTTTCATTTAGTCATAGGGGTATGATGAGTCACATTCTATTAGTTCTGTTGACATAACCTCATTGATGCAGCCTTGTCATATAGGCCTTGTTGATGAGGCCTAGTTGATGCATCATATCATGCATCGACATGACCCATCGATGCAGTGTCTAAAATTGGCTATAGATAAGTGCTTGTAGTCACATTTATGAAAATTAGAGATTGTAGTTGTAGTGAAGCTCTTGAATTTTTTCCATTTGAAAGTTAGAATATTTTCTTAGGTGCTCACAGCAGAAGTCATTGACTATACGGATCTTTATTTAAGCATTGTTGTACATAAGCACAATAGTGTGTGTAGCAATAAAGATGAGCTTTCTGATAAAATTTGTAGCACTTTGGATATATTAGCTACTTTATTCATGCATTTAATGTGCTAAATTAATTATTAATTTTTTAATTAGTTATTAAATATTTTTCAGTTATTACATTAATGAAATAATTAGGCTAGATAGATTACACACATAAGTACGACCGCTTCAAGCGTAACACGTATTCGCCTAGTAATCCTAGCAACATTATCGCTTGGGATGCCTAGTAGCATAGCACTTGGTCACCCAGCAGTGGATACGTGGGTTCAGGATGTGTATGAAAAGTGGCAACAGATGATTATGTTAGGATTAGTTAAATGATTAGTTAAGTAGTTAATTTAGATTAGTTAATCAAATTCCTTTTATCTACATTTCAAGCACCCAACTATAAAACATAAAAATGATAAAAATTGAATGCCTTAGTTAACCATACCAATGAACATCACAAGTGTAATTCGGAAGACAACAATTGACCTTAAGGCTAAATTCACTTCCTAAAGGGCTAGTGCACTAGAAATGATAAAGTTTGTGGAATTCGATTAGATCGTGCATGAATGCTTCATGATTTGTATGGTTGGGTGTAGGGATATCTCATTGCTCATCAAATTGCTTCAGCATTGAGGTTTGGTGTGAGGAATCTTTTAATCTTTTCAAAATGTAGATAAGAAAAAGCCTCTGGGAAGTGAAGAAAACCATGTTCACATTGAGCTTGGGGATACTTAAAATGATAACAAGTCTTGTACAATAGGTGTTGCACCCAAAAAATTTGATCATTGGAAAAAATTGAAAGATCTTGGGTGTAGAAATAATTTTTTACCTTGAATCTATAAGGCCTCTAAGAAAGAGGATTGAAGGTAGCCTAGACAGTCTAGTCGATCATCCAAGGACTTAAAAATGTAAATGGAAAAAGTAATATAAAATTACAAATCTGATAGAAAATAAACACAAAATTAAACTTGGAATAAAATCTATACTACAAATGAACTGACAAACTTTATTAAGAATAATAAAAATGCTTAAAGTGTAGAGTTCAAGGAGTACAGATTGTATGCTCTAATGCACAAGAAGCTTGTCTAAAGTGGAGCTTGAAGCTTGTTGGTGTTGGTAGGTTGTATTATGTAGTTAAACTCCATGATCCAAGTACTCCCCAACTCCAATCATCAAAAGCTTCTTGTTGGTTTTTGCTTGAATGTGCAACTTCTATGGGTGCAAATGGTGTAAGCAGTGGTGTTTGACTTTTGTAACAATGGTACTATGCTGAGAGTCTTTGGTGCTTAGGTAGATGTAAAATCACTTAAAAAGTCTTGAAAATTCCAAAATGCTTAAGGTTGCAAAGGTTGTTAGGTTGCTAGGTTGTAAAAATGTTTTGAATGTGAATGAAGTATTTAAGTTTGACTTTTATAGGCTTTGAAATTACTAGATTTAGACTACAATTTTCTACCATGATTGTTGATAGATTAATGCTACTTTTAGGTGTTGTAGGCCATAATTCCCAATGCAATTGAATATTTATGGTAAGTCTGAACACCTAAGGATCATCAAAGCCACATCGGATACTAAAAATAGTAAACAAAATTTTGTGACTATGCTAGCTTCACCTCAACTATGCTCAACTATGTTGGCCTTGGAGAGCTATGCTGGAATTGTTGGAATTTGCTAGGAAATGTGGTGATTACACTACACATGTGAAGATTGCTAAAAATATGAGATGACTATGCTGGCCATGTTGTAATTGCTAGGAATTGTAGCAACTACATTGGAATTACTACTACTAGAAATTATAGCAACTACAGTGGAATTGCTAGGAAATTGAAAACCCAACACCACTAATGCTAGCCTTACAATATCCACATGGGTTTTGTAACAACTACACTTAGAATTATTGGAAAATGGAAAACCCAATGCCACCAATACTGGGTGTAGGTGGTTCCAACGTAGTTGAGGCCATACCCCCATAAAAACCCATGAAAATGCCAAATTTGGTAGTCTCCAAGGCATTTTTAGCCTTTTGAAGTTGATATATAAACACAATAGTGCTTTTTCCACCAAGGGAGTGAGACAATATTAACTTATGAGGCATTTTTCATTCTCAAAAAATTAAAGTATGCAAGATTGTTGCTCATGGGTTACAAACCTTACATTTACAATGAAATCTTACCTCAAGTTGGTTGGTGAAGGTTATAAGTTACAACATGCATTTTCTAGGTGTTGTTTCATTGCCCCCACCTTGTTGATTTTTGGAGGATTGAATTGAGAGACATCAACAAAGAGTACAAAACACCACTATGGGCCCATCACCAGCATTTCCTTTCCATGCTTGATCCTGTAGTGTCGAACAATATTGAAGAGCGCTTTGTGATAATGGGATAAGGTTATAATTAGGTGGTAAAAGTTGCAAGTTATATTTGGTCATAAGGAAATGGTCATGAGGGTTAACAATGAGTTCCATATGTTGACATCATGGCTACGTTTATGGCAACAACATGTTGAATGATCAATAAGGTCTTTATGCTTTATGCTTCAAAGTGTCAGTCCCTTGGTAATATTTTTGAGGAACCAACACATCACTCCAAGGTTTATTTGGCTAGTAGGCTTCTCCCCTTTGCATGTTTAGAGCCATTATTTCGTCCTTTGGTCTTCATTAATTTTTCAGCCTTTTGGCAATTTTCTCCCTTTCCCTCTTTTTTTTTTTGCAAAGTGAAATTTTCATTGGGTTTCATTGCCAAGGCTAGATTTCATTTGGTTTTTCCATTGAATAAGATGTATTACATTCAATGGAATTGATCATGGAGCATGATGGAGATGTCAAATAACCATAATGCATAAGTGTCAAACATAGGCCAACATTATTGTTCAGTACATGAAAGATTATAATTAGGCTATAGGATGATGGTTGAAGGAGGGATAATGGGAGTGATGCGGAATAAGCACTTTTGGTACAACAATACAACCTAACAAAATCTTACGCATCAAGGTCATGTGGTAACTTGCTGTTGTAATGAGTTGCACCTTTGTGATGACTAAAGGTTTTACCCTACAAGCACAACTCCAAGAGAACAAGAAAACAAGATAAAGAAAACATGTTGTTACATGATAATACATAAGACCACATGAGATAATCAACAAACTAGGTCACCATATGTCATAATTGTTACAAAGTTTTTTAGTCCACTTGTTATGCAAAAGAGGTAGATAAAAGAATGTTGGCTCGCTTGTTATTGGTCACTATGGTTGTGAAAATGTGTTAATTTTTTTCACCATGGAGAAGAAAGATGGAGTTAACATGGGTAGATTGAGAACCCCATGAAACTTTGATATATATAAATTGACATAAGTGATAGTCAACCTTATTAATAAAGTCAACTTCATAATACTTTTTTGAAGTAGGAGTAGAATTCTTAATGTAATAAGAAACGTCTCCTTGACAAAAAGTTTGAAATTCAAGAGACTTCATGTTAGGAACAAAATGATCTACCCTAGCATGAAACCCTAACGTTATTTGTATACTAGCAAGAGGAATCATTAAACTTCCAAAAATCATTTTTGAAAGAGAACTTTTCCATTGATGGTAAATATTACATCAATTCCTTATGATGTCCTTGCAACGAGAAGCTTTGAAAATAAGAAAAACTAGCAACTTAGATAGTCCAAAAGTTTTGAGAAACTCAAAACCTTTGACATCTAATAAGCTACAAACTTGATCACTGGCTTCAACAACACTATTCTAATGTAAAATAATAGAAATATATGTAGAGCTACCTAAGGTGGTAGGAGAAGATTGACTCTGATGCAGATGAGCCATGTTGTTGCTATGCTAAGAAATCTCTTTGCTACACAAAAAAGGTTTGATTTTGGAAAAGGGCTCTCCCTCCATCAATTTATAGGAAAAATTTGAAAACCTAGTAATTGTTTAAAGTGCAAATAACTAGAGAAAAGTGTAGTAACAATTTATATCAATGTGTAGTTAATTATTAATTAGTTTTGACGATCATATTTCTAGATTTGCTTATTGAACTTGTAGTATGCTTGGAGATGATTCCAACCATACAAATTTTATTGAGATCCAACTTACCGTTTAGGAGATATTGCATTTTTCGAAACAAAAAATTGAACCTAAGGCTTCATCTTTTCCAAGCAGGATTTTTAAGGCTTGATCACCTGGTCACTGCTCCTGCTTTACAAAAAATGAAAACCTACTTTTTAACATTTAAATAATAATAATTAAATCATATTAAAAATTTATTTTTTAAAAAAAAAATTAGCTTGCCGCCCGATTGAAGCAAAACATGGCCTACCTTGCTACCACACGGCGATGCCTTAAGGCGCTGCTGCAAGGCTTCACGGTAGACCGACACACAGTTGGACACAGACGGCCACGCTACCACATGGTAAGGCCATGTTACCTTCCCACAAGGCACTGTAGCAAGTTATGATGTAAAATCCCTCTTTCCCACATGTCACATCACATGCATCTTTGCACTGTTCTTCATCTCTGTTCATCACCGTCCACCGTGTAGTTGCGCCGTTATGCTATTTATTCTCGTGCCTACCACTACTCTGCTGACACCACATTATTCACTTGCCACTGCATTCTTTACCTACTTGTCATGCAAAATCCTTGTGCACCAAAAAAATCCAAGCTTGACCCTACTCCTATACACCACCTTCACCCACTGCTGCTGCTCTATGTCCTTGCGTTCTCTGCCTCTTTGCACCCTACACCCCGATGCCCTCCATTAGTACTACCATTCCATGCCTCCCTGGAAGTCAAAGAAAGATCATTGACGCCTTTGGTGCCTTTGGTACCTGCCCTCATGGTATCCACTGGCCTTGCCATTTCATGCCTCCCTAGGGAGACTGGTAGTGCTTGCTACCAGGTTATCTGCTAGTGCCACCATTCCATGCTTTCCCACTTATAGATAGAGACTACTAGATTCATCGGTCTCTGCCACCTTAGTGTCTACCAGCGCCACCATTCCATGCCTCTCTAGTTGTTGATCATGACCATTGGTGCCTATCTCATTGTTACACATAATTTTAAATTCTTCATCAATTTATGTGAAATTCAAAAAAAAGTGTGTCAATTTTTTTTAAAAAAAATAGATATAGAAATGTTACGAAATTTTGCAAATAAAAGTATTTGATTAATTGGTAGCAACTTGAATACAAATTTTATAATTAACCATGCTTGTTTTTGGAGTAGTACTAGGATGGGTGACCTCTCAAGAAGTTTTGAAACACACGTAAAATTTTACAATTTAAAAGACACTTATTTTTTGTAGTTCTAACATCTCCCAAAATCAATTAACTATCCTAGAACCCATAAAAGGGCCATAGGAATCAAGCAATTATCACCTTACCTTTTTATTCGACTTATCAATGTTTGGAGCCTAGAGAGTGCATTTTAGAATGATGGAGTCCTTAGTAAATGATCGAATGAATGCCCTTGAATAACATATTAATAAAAGTAGAGATGTTCAAGAGAAACTCCATCAATCAAACCAAGGATTTTGGAGAAATTTGCAAAATATGTTTGAAGAGATTAGGAAATTATCCCAGAGTTCAAAACAAAAATGGTTAGAAGTTTGAGAAAAGATGAATTCCTTTGTATATTCCATCAAGAAATTAATTGTTCATTTAACCTATCTACCTAACCAAAATCAATATTCATCTAAAGACCATAATTAAAATTAATTTCCACCTAGGGATTATCAACAAGATTAATTCCAACATGACCAAGACTAGAACCAAAATCAATTTTTTCATAGAAATTAGTATTGAAATCAATGTCCACTTGTTGGATGCTAGGGTACTAACATCCCTTCACAAGGCCAAAGAATGGAACCTAAATGTGAGGGTTATTAGAAATGGAAAAATTTTCCAAGAAAATCATTAATCCACATTCATGATAAAAGGGTAAAAGTAGATCATTATGATAGAGCCCCCGAATCTAGTGCCAAGGTAAAACATTGGCTTAACACTATGAACAATTATTTCAATATGTTAAATTTATCAAGCCAAAAAAATTTACAAGTAGTCTCCTTGTATTTGAGGGGACCTACAACATGATGAAATGGAATGAGGTTTAAAGGCTAGATTACAAATTGGCTCAACTTTTGTCAAAATTTTAAAG
>MNCI01030734.1:0-23016 GCA_015680685.1 Gnetum montanum | reverse complement strand
GGAAGAATTTCAAGTTAAAAGATAGGCATAATATGATTTACTGCTCCTAGAAGAAGATATGATGTCATTATAAATAGAGGCTCTTTGTTAATTTTTTTTCATATGTCTATAGTCTTTCTTGTTGCATAGTGACTAAATTTTCAAGGAAAGCCTTAGTGGTTGCACACCAAAATTTATAGTTACATGAGGAAATGGTTTGGCTCAAAAAATACAACACTGAGGAGATTCTTCATTGTGATACAAAATAGCTACATAAGAGTATTAGAGATAAGGAAGTTTTGCACATATGGAATAATCAAATAGGTAAAAAATAATTCTATTTGACTAAAATTAGAGGAGGCATCAATAATAAAGCACGTTATTTATGTGCTCCTATATCATTTCATCTATGATATTAAATTAGGTGGGCAAGATTGGGCTCTCACTATTTTAGAATTAATATAGGTAGATGGTTCAAGACTCCATGAAAAGAGAGAACCTGCTATTTATATAATCAAGGAGTAATTAAAGATGAACATAACATATTTTTACAATATCTTGTTTGAAAGCATTGTCATGAAAAATAAAAAATTACAACTAAAAGCTTATAATACCTATTTGATGTAGCATGAGGAAAAATTGGTAGCTTTATTGATGAAGTGTTTTTTATGCAAGCTATGTACATTTCCTTTGTCTAATAGATCTTGCACTTCTAAGGACATACTAAAAAACGTTTTAGTTTTAGTTTCAATTTCAAAAGATAAAGATCATTTGAGAAATAACTAGAAAACCTGAAATAGTCAAACATGTGATGTCATTCCTTTGACACATTGGTAATAATTTATGAAAAATTTCTTTAGAATCACCACACCATTGTTGAAACTCACTAAGAAGGATGCAACATTTGAATGGATTGAGGGATGTAATAGTGCACTCCAACTTTTGAAGTAGAAGATCATATAAACATCGATCCTATGAGTACCAGAATGGTCCAAGCCATTCCACATTATAACAGATGTATCCAATGATGTACTAAGAGTAGTACTCACATAGATGTATGATCATAAACATCCACATTACATCCATTGTACTAGTAGGAGCATTATGGATGCACAACTCAACTACATCATAAGAGAAAAAGAACTAATGAAAGTAGTGTATGCTCTTAAAAAATTTAGGCATTATGTACTTGAATATTATGTTTTTTTCCATATTGATCATAGTGCCATTTACTATCTCATGAATAAACTAGCAATGAATCCACATGTCATATGGTGGCTAGTGATTCTACAAGAATTTGATCTAAAAATTTTGGATGAAAAGAGAACCACAAATGTAGTTGTTGATCATTTGTCTTATTTAATATGGAATAAGAAGGCCGATGAAGATCCTTTATCTTATTAGTTCCTAGATGAGATGATTTTTGCTAAAGTATTTGAGACTACAACACTCAAGCTCACAAACTAGTATGATAAATTTCTTTCCTACCTATTCACACAAAAGACTCCTAATGAATGAGATCATAATAGAAAACAATAGTTTCTCCACCAATTCAAGAATTACATGGAAATAGAGTGTAACCTCTATAAAATCTATGGTAATAGGTTGGTGCAATGGTATGTACTTGAAGAAGATTCATTTTAAGTTTTCTAGGATGCTCATGAAGATCCTTGTAAGGGTTATTATGCTAGAAGAATAATAACCATTAAAATCCTAATGGTGAGATACTTTTGACCTATGGTCTTTAGAGATGCCCACCATTTCACCCATTCATGTGAGTGATGTCAACGCGATGGAGTGATAACAATAAGGATGGAAGAACCTTAGTAGTGGATTTAACCATTAGAGACCTTTAATTGTTGGGGGATCAATTTCATGGGACCCATAACCCCAATGTGCAATGGGAAGTCTTATATTATTATTACTATTGACTACTATACCAAAGGAATTGAAGCTGCAACTATCATAGATTGTACTTCCTCCATTGTAGCTTAATTCTTTCAGTAATAGGTGGTAAACTAGATTGGCATACCTAGGGCACTAATTTCTACTAATGGAATCCATTTCATAGGTGCTACCTTTAGAATGTTAATGTCATTCTTAGGGGTGGAGCATAAACTCAAAAACCCTTATCTTCCCTATGTCAATGGCTAAGGTGGAGTCACTAATAGGAATATTACTAGAATTATAACAAGAACCATTAGTCGATATAAGAAATATTGGAGCACAAAAATTAATGATTTCCTATGGAATTATCGCTCAACTTGGAAACTTCTTATAGGCTACTCTCCCTATGACTTAGTGTATAGAAAGTTACCTAAACTTCTAATTCAGACTAAACCTTGTACACTCATAGACGCATGTGATCTTATCTTGGACATTAACTTATGGAAAAAGGAAAGATTGATGGTTCTTAATTTGCTTAATAAGAATCATATGATGGATTTCATGATGAATGATGTATATAAGGCATAAAACAAGCAATGACATGATGTTCAAATAAGAAGAGTTGAATTTCAACTAGAAGATAGGATTCTCTATTAGAATCCCACACATGTTCCTTAACTAATTAAGTTTCAAACATTATGGGAAGGATCTTATGTTGTGCATTTAACTTCTTTTTGTAGGGTCATGACAATTTACCATCCAACAAGCCCTTAAAAGTACATTCTAGTCAACATATAATAGTTAAAGTTCTTCAAAGACTTTCAAGTAACTAGGACCAACCACAACACCTTAATGAAAGGATAAGCATGCTCTATTTGTAGGATCTTCTCATTCCAACTTAGTCATGGGGAAGATAACCATATAATTTGATACCTTATGGAAATAAATTTTTCACTTTTGAAAAACCTTCTTTAATTATTTTAACTATTTTTCTTATGTTCTCCATTTTCTTGAAATTTTAACTTTCTTATATATTTTCCTTATTTTAATATCATATGTGTTTTTGCATTTTTTAAGTTTTGTAGTTTTTACATATTATTGTTTTTGCCATTATTTCCAAATGTAGTAAATCAAGATTATTGTTTTGATGAATAGGCCAACCTTGGTATCAGGACTATGTTCTATTCTAACAAATTGTCTAATACATAATGGCAGAAGGTGATGAATTTATGACATCCATCCATTTCATTTCTTTCAATAAGAGATTTTCATCATAGAGACACTATGGTTCTTTCATGCAAAACTAAAAAGAACTTGTGATCTAATTATCCAAAAAAATGAGGAAGGACCAAGTAGAAATGGATAAGGATGTGGCCTCAAGGGAATTTGTTGAGCTCCATCTTAGTATCTTCAATGAGTTTAATGACATCACAAGGATGTATCATTACTCATATTGTAATTCTAAATGGAAATATTTATTTTGTAAAATGTATAATTCCCTCCAAAAAAGAGAAAAACAAAGACACATCTTCGAAGATCTCTTGGAAAACAAGCATTGGTTATGAGGCTAAAAAGATATGCTATCAATGCGTGAAGGTACCCTTTTGACTAAGGCCCAAATTTCTTCCATTCAATTGTAATAAGTCACTACTTCCTTATTTCTTTCTTACTAAGTAATGATGTTCTCTTATGATTATAATGATCTCATGGTTGTAAGTTAGAAAAGTAAGGCAATGTAAAATCACTAGCACTAGTATGGACTTGGTTTAAAACTTAAATGAAAAGATATATAGATCACTTTAACCACTTAATCCACAAGAGCCTAGTGTTAATATGCTAAGCAATCTCAGGTTCCTATTCCTCTAATCTCTTCTAATTTCTACTATTTACCTCACTACTATGTACCATAATTCATCTAATGATATTTATTTTGTATGGTCCTAGGTCCTAAAAAATATGATTGTGTGGGTACAATCTCTAATCTAGATTGACATTAAATTTTCGAAGTGCCTAAGGACATCTTGTGACATGATTATGCAAGGCATTTTCAGCATGGACTTGATTTGCAGAGGATCCACTTACATAGCTTTTGGACATCTAGTTTGCACTCCACCACATGCTCAAATTCATCTAGCTATGATCCTAACAAAATTCCTCTTCTAACGTTTCTTATTTTCTAACTAAATTTTCACTTAGAATCGTGTTCTTCCCAAACCTAATTAAGAGCTTCTTTAACTTAAAATCTCATTTGAGACCTCATGTTTGTTGTTTGCATCCTAATACTCATTTTTGGGTTCTATTTGATACTCATTTTACTTCATAATTTTCTAAAATCCCTTAGTTTCTCAAATGAAAAAGTTTGCTAAGGGTTGTGTTGACTTATCTCCTTCGATATATTGTGATACTTCAACACATTTCCATCAATGCAACCCAAAAGGAGTATATATATGCACATTACTTTGACAAATTTTTTACATTTTCCTTCAAATAGTAAGGGAGATTTTATTGCTTTTAAAGCCTACAAGAAACTCAAAGTCATAACTTCTTCTCAAAACATCTAATTTCACTATTTTTTTGACTTGTAAGCTTCTAAAGAAAAGCTTTATGTCATTGGGGGTCTTAACAAGTATTTTGTAATAATTTTTGTTCCACATGTAGATAATTTAACTAAAATATTAAAATAATATTAGAAATGGTATCAACATAATTAAATACCTTTAGAATTTAAATTTAACATTAGTATTTTGAAATTAACATTAACTAAAAGTAACTAAAAGATACATAAACTTAGGAGTTGATCAAAAACAACTAATTTAGGATCATCCATGTGATTGCAAGTGTTTTTGAATTGAGGAATAAAAGTAGATGGACCATCATAGCCCAAGGAGAAACACCCAAGCGGAGGATGAGAATAGTAACAACAACAACCAAAATAACAACAAGGAGAGTAAGCTGTTGAAGCAACTCATGTCAAAAGACCTTTTAAAGAAGAACCTAAGGTGAAATCTATTTTTCAAATTTCCTCAGTAGAAATAGGATAATAAAGGAAGGATGAGGCAATATAACCTAGGCCAAAGCTAGAGGTGACCTTAACAAAAGCCTAACTAGAGAAGGTATGAAGCAAGAAAGTCCAAAGTACTACTCTTCAAGAATTAAACATTGGATCCTTCTTACAATTGGAAATAAAAGAGGTTTGTAAAAAATTACAAAGGTCTTCACTATGTTCCACCATTTCCACTAGTGGAGAATGATATTTTGAATAGAATTATCTCTTTTGAAATAATTGCCAAGGAAAGGAAATTGTAAAAATCAAAGACATAATCATCTTCGACTTAGTGGAGGTCATAGTAGTAGCCCTTAGATTATCCAACACTATGGAAAAATTGGCTAAGGTTTCAACGTAGGTAGATGTGGAAGTGAAGAAGAAATGGATACAAGCTAATGTACATTAGAAAGAAATAATGCACATATTTCAAGATTATAGCCTACGATCTCAATCCAATTGTATAACCAAGCAAAGTCATTACATTCTCTATAAAGGCATATGTAGTTTTTAAGTGGGAATTTTCCTATTAACCTTCTTTAAATCATCTTCTTCGAAATTGAGAAAAGGTTTAAAGAAAATGAGAAGGGTTAGAAGACACTTTGATTTCCTTACCTCATAAGAAAACTTTGCAAAAGGAAGGGAGAAATAACATGCTACTCCAATGATGTGATCAATAGGGTCATTGCTACATTTTGATGGTACATGATGAAGGATAAGGAGGTGATGACTTCAAGAGAAGGCATCACCTCCACCACAACTAGCAACACTAGAGAAAACACCCAAGATGGTAATAGTAGCTAAATTTCTAAGGAAACTTAGAAAGAAAATGTAGTAGCAAGTCTCTAGTGGTGGTGGTGAATCATTAGTGTATCATCTAGGCACGAGTCATCTCAACAAAGTTGTAATAACTATCAATTCATCATTGGACAACCTAAGCCACCTATTCTCTACATAAAGAACTAGGCTTCTATTCATACTAACATTAGCACATTACAAGTCATCATGTTCATTCATGATAAATATTTTCCTAGAATCTTTGTGAATGCAGTGGTTTTCTTAGTTATGTTAGAAGAAGGAAAAGGCATAATAGTCCTAGTCATGCCACATAGGGGCTAGGAGACAATAGCTAAGATGGTGGATGACAGAATTGAAGAGGCTCTAAGTGCTCATGTAGCATGTATTCTAGACATTAATTCCATGATTGATATGCAAGCATTTAAAGGAGCTAGGAGTATGGAAATGAGGGCATCATAGCATGAAGAGGTCATGGACCAACTAGTTGAAGCTAGGTAACCAATTTAGGAAATTTTTGACATTCCAAAAGATATCATAGTAATTCAATCATTATTTCTTGAGATAAGCGACAAGTTTCTGATTGTACAAGCATGAATTTATAAAGCTACCAACATCAATAAAAGGTTGGTAGCCACGACTACAAAACTTAGAGCCTAATTGTTAGACCCTATCACTCTATGACTAGAAGTCATAAGAGATGAGCTTTTCAATAACTTTATAAAATATGAAAAGAGGTAAAGAATGCAAAGTAGAATGTATTTTTGGAGACAACATTATCAAATATCATGTTAAATACAACAAAAAATGACACATGTAGGGAAAATAAGACTCTAACCAAGCAAAAATGATATCTATAAAAAGATGAGGTGCAAAAGGAGAAACTAATATAGTACATTTGGTGGTAGCAAGAATAGCTCACCAAGATGAATGAAGATGTCATGAGGTTAAATACTAAGAATAGAAATCTCTCAATGGAGTATGTGTGAACAATTTATTAGAAATTATCCATTGAGATTGATGCTCCGAAAAATGAAGTTATAAAATATGGATAGGTGAAAAATTATCATAGGGAATAGGTCAAAATTCTCTAGAAAGTAAATGAAAAATAAATTAGGTTGATAAAGGCCAAGATGAATGAAGTGATCTAATGAATCCAACAAGAAGATAATGCATGGAAATCCATCTTTGATGGACTAAATACATATAATTAGACATAAATTCACCTAAAGGAGTCATAAATCTAGGAGATGAATAAGTACATGAAGTTGGTCAACCTTTAGTATGTGAACTTGGTAATACTAATTGTAGGATGGTTGTATTTAGAGTTTGAAAAGTAGGTGGCTAGCTTCTACTTCCTCTACGAGGTAGAGTTCAATCTCTACAATAAGACAAAGAAGAAGATGGAAGTAACTAATGCAAAGCTTAAAGTTGATAAGAGAAAATTCACACATATAAAATTAGTTGTTGAGAACTTGGAAAGAAGAATGAGTGACCAATAGGAGCTGTAAAAATTTATATGAATATTTGACATCAAGAACAAGTAGTTTGTAGCCTGGTTCATCAACATCAAGGAAATGTTTCCTACACTACCTTGCTTATGGAGCATACTAACACTAGCTAGTTTACATGATGTTGCATGGACCATTAACAATCCATGAAGAAAAGAGGAAAAGATGAAGGCATTATTAGATGTTTTCAAGTTTCTAGACATTGCAATAGAAGTAGTAGGGCAACCCAGGTCACTGACTAGACTAGGATAGGAGGAATGATCATCAAATTTGTATGAACTATCACCTCTAGGAACAGTTTGAAAAGTGTGTCTTGGCTAATTTTTTACAATAAATAGTAATGCCAATTTTCAGTCCTATGTCCAATTTTAATAAATTTAATTGTAAATGCTTGAATATTTTCTAATGCAACACTCAAAATTGTTAATGGTTAGTTAGTTGATAGTTAGTTCTATATCTCCAAAATTTTGTCAACAACTTAGTTCCATTTTTATTCACTTAAATATAAGTTTTTAGTTAGTTTTATAATTATGAAAAAAATTCAATAAGTTTGTTATGTCAATGAGAATGCATTGATGTATCCCTATTCATGCATCTTTTAATGTGTTGATGGAGTCTAGATCTTTGCCTATATTAATGTGCACATCATCCACATTTATGGCATATTTTTTCATTCTAGTAGCTAGACATTTGTAGTTTTCATCCATAGTACTTAAACAAATTTTTCTTAGAGTGCTCACAATATGGATAGAATTGATTGAATGGAATATTTTTTAGTGTATGTTATACCTAGACACTTTAGCATTTTAGTAATAAAATTGAGATTAATTCACTCATTACAGTACTAGTAATAGTTTTACTTTATTTCTAGAAATTTGCTTTCTAAAGATTAGATAATTAAAGTTGTATTTTATGATAGCATAAGTACAGCTACTTCAAGCATTATATATTTAAATTTGGTAATGTTAGCAGTGCATACTTATTAGACCAAGCAATAGACACTTGGTAATCTAAAAATACTGATATAGATTCAAGATGGATATGGAAAGTGGGAATGGATGCTTTATGCTTAGGATAGCTTAAATTACCCTTAGGCACATAGGTAGTTAAAACTTAATATTTTAATTATTTTATTGTTTCAATATTTAAGAATAAAAATAATTAAAAAAGAAAATATCATATGCGTTAATCATACAAATTGAGGTAGCATAGGTGGTTATTAGAAAGACAATGACCAACAACATTACATCTAATTATCTAGGATACTTTTAGCTAGATGTTACATGACATTTGATCATATCATGCATACATGCTTGTGACTCATATGGTTAGGTGTAGGGAACATTCACTACTCATCAATAATTAAATATTACATAAAATAGCTTTGATAAGGAAGTGCCTTAGGATGATGTTCTATCTATAATTTGACCTTACCAATGTGTTTAGGATGTTCAAAAACATCATTTTTTGATCCTTGATTCGCTAGAATTAGAGCTACAATGATCAAAATATCAAATTTTCAATTTTCCAACAATCTTACGTGTTACAATATTTATGGATTTGAACTAAAAAACTATGCTAAGTGATTCTTAGTTATGATAATGGAATGCAGACATGTAGTGTCCTTAATATGGATCTTATAGGTTCTAACAAACTTTGATTTGGAGTTCTTGGATATTAGCCATAGGTATTTGAGCCTTAGGGATATTAATTAGAGGTAGAAAATAAGTAATAATCTTAATAAAAATGGTTGGAAATAAAAAATTAATAAATTTTACATATCTCAGTTATAAAACACATGTAAAGCATAAAGGTGATTATAAAAAGTAAAGGCTAAACATATGGAAAATCATGTATGTCATAAAGAACATATATATATTTTTTCAATAACATATTCTCTACCTTTATTTTTCACTCACTATGCATTACATATTTTTTCTATTTTGAAAATAGAATAATTCTAAAACCTTTTTTTCTTCCATTTTAAGGCTTGTTTATGAATTTTGACATTGAGAATATATGTTATAAACCACATGCTGCATTACATGTTATCTTTATACCTATACATAGATATTTAGCCTTCTATTACATCTCAATTTCTCTCATATAAGGTTTATGATGTGCTAGTTTAGCATAAAAAATAAGTATATTGCAAGCATTTTAGATAGGAAAAGAAGAAAATAAGAAGATTTTGAAACCTTAGGACCTTTGTAATAAATTTTATTAGATTTTTCATTCCAAGTGGCTACCCTATTTTGTTATGAAGTTTTTAGTATTCCCCTTTGCTACCTATTTCTTTGCTATTCTTTTATTATTTTATTTTAAGTTGACATTCTACCAAAATTTTGTTGTTTTGATTTATTTTAGAAGGAAATTTTATTAAAACCAAAAAAAAAATCATTTCTTATCTTTCTTATGAATATTTGGGATATGTGAAATTCTTGCCCAAAATGCTTCTTAAATATTTTATGATTATTCTAGATTAGTCCTTAATATAGGGCTAGATTTTGGTGGAACTTTATGGAACTTTGAATATTTTGGAAGATATTTTGATTATTTTGAAAATATTTTGAAATAGGAATACATTTTCATCTAGTTTGTTTAGTTGGTAGTGGAAAATATGGATCTTTGATATGTCCCTATTTACATGCAGTAGTTAGATATTCTTTAGTGGACCTTGAAGTTTGGATAGGATTTCCTACCTTGAAGCTTAATTCTTAAGTTCATAATAGCTAAGGAATTAGCTAAGATTATGGCATTAAATAATTAAGTCTAATGATGGATAGTAAGGCATAGTCAATACTTGTCATTCCTAGGTGTGTGCCATAGCCATTGAGGATGTTACTCGTGAGGCTATTCCCAAGACCCATTCATCAAAGACTATTCCAAAATTTATTAGTTGTGAGGCTATTCCAAGATTTATTAGTACATTTTTGGTAGTAAGGGTTAACAAAGATCTATCCTTTAGAGATTTTCCAATTAAATATAAAATATTTGAATTTTTTGAAAAATTTATTTCATATCTAGATTTGAAATATGTTTAAATATTTAACTAAAAATATATTTCAACCTATATACTTAAAATTTTAATCCAAAACCTTATATGATCCATGGATAGGGAAATAAAATCACATTTCTTATTCTAGAGGTTCTAACTCCTCCCGCATTTTAATGTAGAGATCTTAAAGTAGCCAAGAGAATGCTAGGAAAGAGGTATAAGATAACATGTGCTTTAGTTCTATCAAGGATGGACCTTTTGAAGCTGGATAATAATTTATGTATATTCTATATTTTTTGTAAAATATAAAACTTGTACAAATTTTAGATATGTGAGCCATATCTTTATTTTTGTGAATAAATAATAATGTAGACTAATTACAAAATTCTTATCTCTTCCATCTTGTCTAGACAATATAAGGGTCATTTTCCATTTTGGCATGCACTATATGTTTGAGCAAAAAATAATATTATTTTATAATATATTTTCATTTTATTGATAATAAAATAATATTATCAATTATTAAGAAATTTAAATACAAATAAATTTATTTCTAGAAGCTTGATTAAGGTAAAATAAGTGTCATTAGAATTGTCTTCTCATGGGCTTTCCAATTGTGTAATTTATTTTATTCTTTGGAATCTACACTTTTATGGTTGCATTAGTTTCTATTTTTTATTTTATTTTTATTTAATTATTTATCCTAGTCTTGAGGATTTTTGTTATGCCATATTATAATACTTTATTAATGCCTTTAATTAATAATTTTTATTTGTTAAATTCTTAATTTTTAATTTAGTTAGATCAAGGTTAAATATAAATTCTTTGGATTTGTATTACTTTTATTAGTTATTTATAGAATTTTAAAAATAATTCATAGGGGTGTTACACTATTGGTTTTCTTGAGGTTTTCATTATGTTTAAAATATTTGCATTCGAATCTCTTGAATTATAGCAGAAAACATCCAATTAAATTCATTGTAGAACTTGCATTATTACATTTATTTAAAACTTAGTATTTTGCATTCTTATGGTTGGAATTGTCTATTAGATATAATGAACCTTATTTATCTTTCTATCTTAAATATTTTTTCAAAATCATGTGACTAATTGTTGAATATTTTATTATCTTTTAATGAGTAGGTACCCTAGCCTCATAAATGATCGGTTATGTATTTAATGTATCAAGGGTTATGTTATGCTCATGAATAATTTTTCCTATGAAACTTATTAATTGAAAATATAATATAAATCACTAAAGAGGTAATAGTAAATATCTATATGAAGATATTTAATATGATTATCAAGATATAAACAAATATTATGCTCGTTAAATTATTTTCAAATGTTACTATTTCATAAGTAGGTGAGGATCATCTAAATTGATATCCACGATCATTAGAAATAAATGTCAATTACATTAAAGAAAGATTCTGAATCAATTAAGAACCATGTTATGTTGATGTGCATCTTTCATTGTCTAAAGATTGTACTAATTTGTTTGATAATTAAACGTATTTTAACAAAATTGAATATTAATAGCTATTAGGTTCGTAAGTGGTTATGAAAAATTTTGCATTTTTCAACAAATAAAAAATGATAATTATACTAAATGTTACTTTTAAGTTTCCAAAAATGAAACATACTTTTTATATTTGAAAATGCATATACCCAAATATGTTTACATCTTAATTATTGGAACTTAATAGTTCCTCGATAGTGAATTGATCACTAATAGGATTTATAATCAATGGCAACAACTTGTTAAGAAGGTAGTCATTACCTAAATTATTCTAATCATATTCTTGAGCCTATATGAAGTTATCCTTGTCCTCTTCTAGAATTTTATCATCTGTATCATCAATTATAATGACATCTTCTTGTGCATATTGACTTCCATAAATTTGGAAAAAGTGTTATAAAAGCTTTTGACATATTCGAGCAATAATACCTTCATAATTTGATAAGAAAACTTGTTATTCTACATTGTTTCTAACACAAAGTAAATTTTGATTTGGTATCCATATCTTTGATAAGAAAACTTGTTATTCTTTCAAAATTGGGAAATTAAGTTGATGATCAAAATGCATATTCAATTCCTTCTTTGATCAATGTAGTAAGGAACTCATGAATACCTAGTTGAATAAAGTACTTTTTCCCCAACATGACATCAAATTTTTAGTAAATTTCCTCAGTTTTCTTGCATTTGAATAATGAACATCCTTCACAAGAACACCATTTAAATTCAATATGACTACTTTTGCTCTTTTTAATTTCTCAACTATATCTCTAATTATTCACAAGACATACATCAAAAAATCTTAACATCCATTTAACATATGATATAACTAACTAATTTATGTAGCATAATTAAAGTTTTAAACAAATAAATATTAAAAAACACTAAAATGACAAATGAATTTGTACAAGCATGAATAACATGATAGGACTGAAAATTGTAACTCATAAATCTTCTTTAGGTCTTTATCACTATAACCATCTTGTATGCCAATCAAAAATATTTAAAATATCACACAAGATTTTTCTTCTATACATTAGTACATTTAAGTCCCTAAATTATATTTTTCCTTTCATTATTATTTGGATTACATAAAGCATAANTGTCTAAAATAGAAAGGATCAATTTCATTGGCAACTATGAAGACAATCATTTCAAAGAAATATACCAAGGTAAAGAAATAGATATGAATGTAGTGCTTATGTTATGCTTTATGTAATCCAAATAATAATGAAAGGAAAAATATAATTTAGGGACTTAAATGTACTAATGTATAGAAGAAAAATCTTGTGTGATATTTTAAATATTTTTGATTGGCATACAAGATGGTTATAGTGATAAAGACCTAAAGAAGATTTATGAGTTACAATTTTCAGTCCTATCATGTTATTCATGCTTGTACAAATTCATTTGTCATTTTAGTGTTTTTTAATATTTATTTGTTTAAAACTTTAATTATGCTACATAAATTAGTTAGTTATATCATATGTTAAATGGATGTTAAGATTTTTTGATGTATGTCTTGTGAATAATTAGAGATATAGTTGAGAAATTAAAAAGAGCAAAAGTAGTCATATTGAATTTAAATGGTGTTCTTGTGAAGGATGTTCATTATTCAAATGCAAGAAAACTGAGGAAATTTACTAAAAATTTGATGTCATGTTGGGGAAAAAGTACTTTATTCAACTAGGTATTCATGAGTTCCTTACTACATTGATCAAAGNGAATGATAGTTATTAAGGTATAATAAGTACAAGATCATCCTTTTTCTATTTTGACCTTTCACTAAACTCTCACTTTCATCATTTTGAACCTATAGAAAATTTTATATACAACCGAGTATATCAATAAATACAAGATTACAAGATAGGAAATATATTTCACACAATATATCAATATTTTATTTTTTAATTTCTTGGAGTCTTTAATACTAACCTTTTTTTTTGACATTTCCAAAGTTGGTGGACTTTTCCATTGTAGAATAAAAAAATTTATAAAATCTATTAGTAATAAAATGAATCAATATAAAAATCTAAGATGGATCTCGTGTGTCAAGGAAAAGAACAGGGGGCTTAGAGAAATACTATAGAAACTGTAAAACAGGAACATTGTTAGACAGAAAGTAATAGAAAGCTCAAGTGGGCCCCATTCTTCAAAGGCGAAATGGGGGTGGGACGATGTATTGACAAAACTATTACAAACAGTATTTCACAGACGAACATGAAACATTCAACAAAATGGATCTACAAGATAGAGCCGAAGGGTGTAAGGAAAAAGGAGAACCCTCATGTTTGAATGGTGAACATAAGGAGTCCAACACTAGAGAATGTCATGAACGTAGATGTTCAGCTGGAAATAGCAACGAACAAAGATCTTCAACACCAACAGAGAAAGGATCTGCAATGCCACCGGAGAAGAAACATCCAGAGGTTGCGATGAAACTAAAGAAAAAATCTTCAGAAGAAACCACAACCAAGAAGACCAATGTCAGCAGGGTGGTTGACAAGACACGGATCAAGAAGAAACATGCCTTAGTCTGCATAATCCTGCAACGCGATCAGAACCCATGAAGAACTTGCAAAAGGATAAAAACCTAACCAAAAACAAAAAGGTCTGAAAGTGGTTAGAATCCAAAGAATAGCAAAAGACGCTGTCAGGCAAGGCTCTGCAATTCCAAGGCAACGAGATAGAGAGAAAAACTTTTAGGGACCTAAAAATTTGAGATGGATCTCATACATCAAGGAAAAGAACGGGGCCCTAAGAGAAATACTGTAGAAACTGTAAAACAGAAACATTGTTAGACAGTAAGTAATAGAAAGCTCAAGCATTGCACAATTCTTGTTGTGACACAAAACATTTTTGGGGACTTGCACCCCTCATTAGTGTGTTTAGATAATGCGGCTAGGCAGCCGAAGCTGCAAAGGCAAGGGAATGAGCATGCCAGAACATGTATAAATAGTGTCCCAGCTTAAAAAATTTAAACTCCCGCTCATAAAATTTAAACCCCCACACATAAAATTTAAACTCTCTCTTATAAAATTTAAACTCCTGCTCATAAAATTTAGGGGACTTAAAAATTTAAAAATTTAGGGACTTAAAAATTTAAGATGGATCTCGTGCATCAAGGAAAAGAATGGGGAGCTAAGAGAAATACTGTAGAAACTGTAAAACAGAAACACAATTGGACAGAAAGTAATAGAAAGCTCAAGCATTGCACAATGCTTTTTGTGATACAAAACATTTTTGGGGACTTGCACCCCTCATCAGTGTGTTTAGGCAATGCGGCCAGGCAACCGAAGCTGCAAAGGCAAGGGAATGAGCATGCCAGTACATGTATAAATAGTGTCCCAGCTTAAAAAATTTAAACTCCTACTCATAAAATTTAAGCGGGCCCCATTTGTCAAAGGTGAAATAGGGGTGGGACGATGTACTGACAAAACTATTACAAACAGTATTTCAAAGGTGAACATGAAACATTCAACAAAATAGATCTACAAGGTAGAGCCGAAGGGTGTAAGGGAAAAGGAGAATCCTCATGTTTGAATGGTGGACATGAAGGGTCGAACACCAGAGAATGTCATGAACGCAAATGTTTAGCTGGAAACAGCAACAAACAAAGATCTTCAACAACAACGGAGAAGGGATCTGCAATGCTGCCGGAGAAGAAATAGCCAGAGGTTGCGATGAAACTGAAGAAAACATCTTCAAAAGAGACCACAACCAAGAAGACCAACGTCAGCAGGGTGGTTGACAAGACATGGATCAAGAAGAAACATGCCTTAGTCCGCATAATCCTATAACACAATCAGAACCCGTGAAGAACCTGGAAAAGGATAAAAACCTAACCAAAAATAGAAAGGTCTGAAAGTGGTTAGAATATAAAGAACAGAGAGAGACGTTGTCAGGCAAGGCTCTGCAATTCCAAGGCAACGAGATAGAGAGAAAAAATTCTAGGGACTTAAAAATTTAAGATGGATCTCGTGCGTCAAGGAAAAGAACGGGGGTCTAAGAGAAATACTACGGAAACTATAAAACAGAAACACTATTAGATAGAAAGTAATAAAAAGCTCAAGCATTGCACGACGTTTGTTGTAACACAAAACGTTTTCGGGGACTTGCACCCCTCATCAGTGTGTTTAAGCAATGCGGCCAGGCAGCCGAAGCTACAAAGGCAAGGGAATGAGCATGCCAGTACATGTATAAATAGTGTCCCAGCTTAAAAAATTTAAACTCTTGCTCATAAAATTTAAACTCCCGCTCATAAAATTTAAACTCCTGCTCATAAAATTTAAGCTCTTGCTCATAAAATTTAAGCTCCCACTTATAAAATTTAAACTCCCACTCATAAAATTTAGACTCCCGCTCATAAAATTTAAGGGACTTAAAAATTTTAGGGACTTAAAAACTTAGGGACTTAAAAATTTTATGGACTTAAAAATTTAGGGACTTAAAAATTTAAGGACTCAAAAATTTTAGGGACTTAAAAATTTACGGACTTAAAAATTTTAGCGACTTAAAAATTTTAGGGACTTAAAAATATAGGGACTTAAAAATCTTAGGGACTTAAAAATTTTAGGGACTTAAAAATTTAAGATGGATCTCATGCATCAAGGAAAAGAATGGGGGGCTGAGAGAAATACTGCAGAAACTGTAAAACAAAAACATTGTTACATAGAAAGTAATAGAAAGCTCAAGCATTGCACAACACTTGTTGTGACACAAAACGTTTTCGGGGACTTGCACCCCTCATCAGTGTGTTTAGGCAATGCGGCCAGGTAGCCGAAGCTGCAAAGGCAAGGAAATGAGTATGCCAGTACATGTATAAATAGTGTCCTAGCTTAAAAGAATTTAAACTCCCGCTCATAAAATTTAAGGGACTTAAAAATTTTAGGGACTTAAAAATTTAGGGACTTAAAAGTTTTATGGACTTAAAAATTTTATGGACTTAAAAATTTAAGATGGATCTCATGTGTCAAGGAAAAGAACGTGGGGCTAAGAGAAATCCTGCAGAAACTGTAAAATAGAAACATTGTTAGACAAAAAGTAATAGAAAGCTTAAGCATTGCACAATGGTTGTTGTGACACAAAACGTTTTCGGGGACTTGCACCCCTCATCAGTGTGTTTAGGCAATGCGGCCAGGTAGCCGAAGCTGCAAAGGCAAGGAAATGAGTATGCCAGTACATGTATAAATAGTGTCCTAGCTTAAAAGAATTTAAACTCCCGCTCATAAAATTTAAGCGGGCCCCATTCGTCAAAGGCGAACATGAAACATTCAACAAAACAGATCTACAAGGCAGAGCCGAAGGGTGTAAGGCAAAAGGAGAACCCTCATGTTTGAATGGTGGACATGAGGGGTCCAACACCAGAGAATGTCATGAACGTAGAAGTTTGGCTGGAAACAGCAACTAACAAAGATCTTAAACAGCAATGGAGAAAGGATCTGCAACACCGTTAGAGAAGAAACAACCAGCGGTTGCGATGAGACTAAAGAAAACATCTTCAGAAGAGACCACAACCAAGAAGACCAATGTCAGTAGGGCGGTTGACCTCCTGCTCATAAAATTTAACCTCCCGCTCATAAAATTTAAACTCCCACTCATAAAATTTAAGCTCCCGCTCATAAAATTTAAACTCCCGCTCATAAAATTTAAACTCCCGCTCATAAAATTTAAACTCCCGCTCATAAAATTTAAGCTCCCGCTCATAAAATTTAAACTCCTGCTCATAAAATTTAACCTCCTGCTCATAAAATTTAAACTCCCGCTCATAAATTTAAACTCCCGCTCATAAAATTTAAACTCCCGCTCATAAAATTTAAGCTCCTGCTCATAAAATTTAAACTCCCGCTCATCAAATTTAAACTCCCGCTCATCAAATTTAAACTCCGACTCATAAAATTTAAACTCCCGCTCATAAAATTTAAACTCCCGCTCATAAAATTAATATCTTGAATTAAAAATTTTATGAGCGGGAGTTTAAATTTATGAGCGGGAGTCTAAATTTTATGAGCAGGAGGTTAAATTTTATGAGCAGGAGTTTAAATTTTTTAAGCTGGGACACTATTTATACATGTATTGGCATGCTTATTCCCTTGCCTTTGCAGCTTCGGCTACCTGGCTGCATAGCCTAAACACACTGATGAGGGGTGCAAGTCCCCGAAAACGTTTTGTGTCACAACAAGCGTTGTGCAATGCTTGAGCTTTCTATTACTTTATGTCTAACAGTGTTTCTGTTTTATAGTTTCTGCAGTATTTCTCTCAGCCCCCCATTCTTTTCCTTGATGCACAAGATCCATCTTAAATTTTTAAGTCCCTAAAATTCTTTCTCTCTATCTCGTTGTCTTGGAATTGCAGAGCCTAGCCTGCTAGCATCTTTTGCTGTTCTTTGGATTCTAACCACTTTCAGACCTTTTTGTTTTTGGTTAGGTTTTTATCCTTTTCCAGGTTCTTCAAGGGTTCTGATCACGTTGCAGGATTATGCGGACTAAGGCATGTTTCTTCTTGATCCGTGTCTTGTCAACCGCCCTACTAACATTGGTCTTCTTGGTTGTGGTCTCTTCTAAAGATGTTTTCTTTAGTTTCATCGCAACCTCTGGCTGTTTCTTCTCTGGCGGCATTGAAGATCCTTTCTCCGTTGCTATTGAAGGTCTTTGTTCGTTGCTGTTTCTAGCCAAACATCTACATTCATGACATTCTTTGGTGTTGGACCCCTCATGTCCACCATTCAAACATGAGGGTTCTCCTTTTCCCTTACACCCTTCAGCTCTGCCTTGTAGATCCATTTTGTTGAATGTTTCATGTTCGCCTTTGAAATACTGTTTGTAATAGTTTTGTTAGTACATTGTCCAACCCCCATTTCGCCTTTGACAAATGGGGCCCACTTAAATTTTATGAGCGGGAGTTTAAATTTTTTAAGCTGGGACACTATTTATACATGTACTGGCATGCTCATTCCCTTACCTTTGCAGCTTCGGTTGCCTGGTTGCATTGCCTAAACACACTGATGAGGGGTGCAAGTCCCTGAAAATGTTTTGTGTCACAATAAGCGTTGTGCAATGCTTGAGCTTTCTATTACTTTCTGTCTAACAATGTTTCTGTTTTATAGTTTCTGCAGTATTTCTCTTAGCCCCCCATTCTTTTCCTTAACGCACGAGATCCATCTTAAATTTTTATGTCCCTAAATTTTTAAGTCCCTAAATTTTTAAGTCCCTAAAATTTTTAAGTCCCTAAATTTTTAAGTCCCTAAATTTTTAAGTCCCTAAAATTTTTAAGTCCCTAAATTTTTAAGTCCCTAAATTTTTAAGTCCCTAAAATTTTTAAGTCCCTAAATTTTTAAGTCCCTAAATTTTTAAGTCCCTAAAATTTTTAAGTCCCTAAATTTTTAAGTCCCTAAATTTTTAAGTCCCTAAAATTTTTAAGTCCCTAAATTTTTAAGTCCCTAAATTTTTAAGTCCCTAAAATTTTTAAGTCCCTAAATTTTTAAGTCCCTAAATTTTTAAGTCCCTAAAATTTTTAAGTCCCTAAATTTTTAAGTCCCTAAATTTTTAAGTCCCTAAAATTTTTAAGTCCCTAAATTTTTAAGTCCCTAAATTTTTAAGTCCCTAAAATTTTTAAGTCCCTAAATTTTTAAGTCCCTAAATTTTTAAGTCCCTAAAATTTTTAAGTCCCTAAATTTTTAAGTCCCTAAATTTTTAAGTCCCTAAAATTTTTAAGTCCCTAAATTTTTAAGTCGCTAAATTTTTAAGCGCCTAAATTTTTAAGTCCCTAAATTTTTAAGTCCGTAAAATTTTTAAGTCCCTAAATTTTTAAGTCCCTAAAATTTTTAAGTTCCTAAATTTTTAAGTCCGTAAAATTTTATGAGCGGAGTTTAAATTTTATTTGCGGGAGTTTAAATTTTATGAGCGAAAGTTTATTTATACATGTACTGGCATGCTCATTCCCTTGCCTTTGCAGCTTCGGTTGTCTGGCCGCATTGCCTAAACACACTAATGAGGGGTGCAAGTCGCCAAAAACATTTTGTGTTACAATAAGCTTTTTTCAATGCTTGAGCTTTCTATTACTTTCTGTCTAACAGTGTTTCTATTTTAGAGTTTCTGCAGTATTTCTCCCAGTCCCCTATTCTTTTCCTTGATGCACGAGATCCATCTTAAATTTTTAAGTCCCTAAAATTTTTTCTCTGTATCTCATTGCCTTGGAATTGCAGAGCCTTGCCTAACAATGTCTTTCGCTGTTCTTTGGATTCTAACCACTTTCAAACCTTTTTGTTTTTGGTTAAGTTTTTATCCTTTTGCAGGTTCTTCATGGGTTCTAATTGCATTGCAGGATTATGTGGACTAATAAGGCATGTTTCTTCTTGATTCGTGTGTTGTCTCTGGCGGCATTACAGATCCTTTCTCCGTTGCTGTTGAAGATCTTTGTTCGTTGTTGTTTCTAGCCGAACATCTGCGTTCATGACATTCTTTGGTGTTGGACCCCTCATGTCCACCATTCAAACATGAGGGTTCTCCTTTTCCTTTACACCCTTCGGCTCTACCTTGTACATCTGTTTTGTTGAATGTTTCATGTTCTCCTTTGAAATATTGTTTGTAATAGGTTTGTCAGTACATCGTCCCACCCCCATTTTTCCTTTGACGAATGGGGCCCGCTTAAATTTTATGAGCGGGAGTTTAAATTTTTTAAGCTGGGACACTATTTATACATGTACTGGCATGCTCATTTCCTTACCTTTGCAGCTTCGGCTGCTTGGCCGCATTGCCTAAACACACTAATGAGGGGTGCAAGTCCCCGAAAACATTTTGTGCCACAACAAGCGTTGTGGAATGCTTGAGCTTTCTATTATTTTCTGTCTAACAGTGTTTCTGTTTTATAGTTTCTACAGTATTTCTCTCAGCCCCCCGTTCTTTTCCTTGACGCACGAGATCCATCTTAAATTTTTAAGTCCCTAAAATGTATAAGAATAGTTAAGAAAAAAAAAGCAATTGTTAAACTTAACATGTTTTCTAACCTTATATCCTCTTGATTCTTCCTCATGATTTTAGTTGTCCTCATTATCCAAAACATAGGTATCATAGTTATTTTTGTAATGTTAGTAGTAATAAAACAATTATGATAGATAGAAAATAGTAAAAACAATGTTATGAAAAACTATGCTAATAGTCTTGTTTATCATATTAGTAGATTTATCCTTAAAACATATTATGATATCTTTGTAAGAATCTTTAATATCTAAAATAGATTTGAATTATTTTTTGGCCAATAATTTGGCCAATAGGCCATTACTAGTCAGAAATCAGTAACGCTAATTTTTTGTGTGTAACGCTGACCAACGTTGACTTTCTCACGGCCCATTTCGGTAACACAACTTTGTGAATAACGCTAACATGTAATGCTGATGTGTAAAATTCCAAATAGGCTATTTTGGTAGCGCAACTTTGTGAATAATGCTGATGTGTGATGCTGACCTGTAAAATTCCAGACAGGGCATTTCAGTAACACAACTTTGTGCATAATGTCGTGGTATAAAACGTTACGTCATTTGTAAAATAAAAATACAAATCATGTAGGAGGAGGGCTAGAGTTCTGCGTAGATGCAAACATGATCGAGTTCTGCACTGACGCAGATCCAACATTCTGGCCAAAGACAGAAACGATGCACTGATTGGGGCACCGAACAACATTGGGGCACGAAATAGGATGCAGAGGCCGAGGTCAGCACTCCACATTGACATAAATCATCATAAAAATATGTAAATTTAAGTTGCAAAATGCTAACTCAAGTATCTTTCACATAAGTAATGTCACAAGGGTTCTACGAATTTAGCCCTGATATGGACGACGCCGGGTAATGTCCAAGGTTCAGCAGAAAGTGCATCAGTTCGCGAGGGCACATAAAAATATCGCCTTCAGAGTCTCCTGGAAAAATTGGTTGTTTATGTCCACAAATACCACCAAAACCAACCCACCATGGATCAGAAACATGAACTCGGTGGCCCGTGGATGACTATGAGGCTGAAGGATGCCACCTGGGTGAAATTGGAGTGAGACCCTGCATGTTGCTGCTGGGCAGATTCATGGCCGTTGTCAGCATCACTGCAGTCCTGAATTTTTTGCTCCATGTTCCCGGCTTTGCCAGTGCAGATGTTTTGAAATCCATATCAGGATCAATGCCTGCTATTTGCATTTGAGAAAACAGTTGCAAAACTTCTACCAGGAATCCTTTTGTTGCATAAGCTGAGATCATGGTGGTCCAAGATACAACATTCTTCTTCGGTACTTCGCCAAATAGTTGTTGTGCCTCTTCAAGTCTACCAAGCTTTGAATATAGTATCAACGTTTTGGTTTGAATGTAAGGGTTCATCATGAATCCTGTCTGAATGAGTTTGGCATGTAGATTTCTTCCTTGCGGTAGGTCTTACGTAGCAATGCATCTTTGCAAAGATCTTGCATAGCTTGGAATATCATGCAAGCTTTGGACATAGAGAACCAGCTGGATCTTCATCTGAGAATTCCAGTAGTGCATCTTCCAAAGACATAAGTTGCTAAAAATGAAGCATTGCCCATCAGGTCTCCACCAGGGCAAACAGTATCTATGCCTGAAAAATCACCAGCCTGACTGGCATCTCAAGCTAAACTACTGAAAAGTGTATCAGACGTTGGTGTTCTTAAGCTTTCGCTCACATGTGCATCCAAAAATTCCAAATTATGATGATCTCACAGCACATTTTGCAGCTTTAAAGCAACAATGCAAATCCAGCAGGCAAGGTCAGAGTGGTTGACAGTGCTTGCCATTTGCTCAAGTTCACGATTTTCTCCAACGCTTCTATTTTTGTATCCTTTCGATTGTTAAATTGCCCAGTGCATTGGGTACAATAGTTATAAAATAGGAATGTCTGTATATGGTCCTCGCTGAAGGCGCATGTATAAAAAAAATGTAGTAGTACAATGAAGCCAAGGAGGTTTGTCGCTGGAGACTTTGATCACTACTAGAAAATAGATAATATAGCTAGACTTTCACGATATTTTGTCATTTTCCTTAACGATATTCCATGACACTATATTTAATTGAATTTTTTATTTCTGTCTTACCGGTCCTAAAAGTTATCCACATACAATTCTAACGTCATTCCACTTTTTTTCTTTGATGTTAATCCTAGGGCTATGATATGATAAAAATAATTTAATGACTATTGTGATTGAGATAACCATGCACAATGTACATAAACTAAGTCTACGGTGTTACACATTATACATGTTGAACATAAGAAACATACACTAACAAGTACAT
>MNCI01030730.1:155672-176046 GCA_015680685.1 Gnetum montanum | reverse complement strand
AAATAAAGGATATAAAATTTTAACAAAATGTCCTAGCAAGTAAATCACATTTACTTATGTAAGAAACTATTAACAACAACAATAAGAATAACACTAATAACAATTAGAAAGTCTATTGAAACACATCTAACAACATTAAAGAATTGATCATGGGTATTAAATTAAGTAACCAAATTTATGCAAATTTCTAGCTTGTAAAATTTACCTCTTTTGAATTTTTAGCAATTCAAGCACTCCATGTATTTTAAAACTTCAATTGCCATATCTAGCAAAAAATAATACCTACCCATGAGCTCAAATTTTTTATCCCTTCCCATGCAACCTATCATGCCACTATAGTTCTTTTTAAACAAATTTTTTTTTCCTAAAATCACAATTAAGAACACATAGCTTTCTATTTTTGAATAATGATTCATCTTGAATATAATAATCCCTCCATTGTCCTATCCTACTTAATAATGGTTGCTTGAGGCTTATGCAAACCTATCTAAAATTTGGATCATGTTCATACAAATCAACAAAATCACCCATACTTTCAACATGAGGTATGCTGAAATTCATCACATGCACCATGCATGATGTATCAACCATCACATTGGATTTTTCACTTTTATTTTTTAACATAAAATTGAATTTCAATAACTTATCAATCCACTTCATGTATTTAGCTCTCAACTTGTTTGGAAATTTAGAAATTCAAGTGCTTTGTGGTCCATTATTAAAGTGAACTCCTTGAGCAGCAAGTAATGCCTCCAATGCTTGATTAGTTCAAGAATAGCATACAACCCCTTCTTACATACACTATATTTTTACCTTGACTCATTCATCTTTTTATAAAAGGAAGCAATAGGTCTACCTTCTTGCGAAAGTACCCTAGTAATGGAAAGTCCACTTACATCCACATTGACATAAAAAAGCTTCTAAAAATATAGAATTATAAGCATGAGTTCACTAGTAATTTTTTTTAAGTAAGTCAAAGCTTCTTTAGGTTTTATTACCCCACTTGAAATATTTATTCTTTTTAGAAAAGTAAACATAAACTGAGAAATACCACTAAAAGTTTTTATGAACCTTTGATAAAAGTTTCCCAACATTCTTACAAGTTAGCCAATCTCTAATTTCCTTCACCTTTGTAGCTTCCATCTGAATTTGGTTTTTAGAAATCACATGTTCTAAGTATGTGGTTTTCCTCTTGAAGAAATGACTTTTCTTCACATTGATCACCAAATGTGCCTCCTTTAATTTTAGACCCACTTTCCTCAAGTGATCCAAGTGCTCCTCCTCATTAGAGATATACACCAAAATATTGTTAAAAAAAAGACAACACAACACTTACTAATCAATTCTTTGAGTACATCATACATTAACTTCATAAATGTAGTAGATGCATTTATGAGACCGAATTGCATTTTAAATTGCTCGAATAATCCATTTAATGTTTTGAAAGTAGTCTTCCATCCATCACCACGCTTAATTCTCATTTGATGGTAATCACTCTTCAAATCAATTTTTCTAAAAATATCTACATTAGTAATGAAATCAAGGATATCATCCATCTTTGCAATAAAAAAACCTATACCTCACTGTTATCCTATTTACTACCTTGGAATCAATACACATCCTCCATTCATTGTTTTCCTTCTTTGGTACAAGCACTACTAAAATTGAAAAAGGTGATTTGATGTGATTTGGTATGCACTCTCATTTGGAATGTTAGCACCAAGAATGAAATTAATTTGTTATTATAAAATTCTCATTGATGGCAATCCATCCAATTTCCCCTTTAACACCTTGGAAATTATTCTTTTAAGTCTTGTACACCTATTAGAAGTTCTATCTATACATCATCATGGTTAGAAGAAATAGGTGATGCAATAAAAAAATCAAAACCAGTTTCATTATGTTCTTTAATGTATTTTATCTCTCCTAGAAGGTTTAAAAAACATTAAATGAGTTTTTCTACCTCAATTATTTCATTTTCATGAAAATTAACTCATGAATTCCATTAGGTCTAGCTACACTTCATATCATGGATTTCATTAGGTCTAACTACACTCCATATATTTCTTGATCCATCAAATTGAGCACCATTATCAAAATTCTTAGGTCTACCAAGAATTACATTAGCATAGTTAATTTGAAACTCATTATATTTCATCACATCATGAAAAATCCTAATTTTGAATTTCAAAACACAATGGCTTCTTATCTCTTAAGTGTCATCCTTAGATAGCCAGTGCACTTGATAGGGTTTAGGATGAGGGTTAGTTACCAAATCTAATTTGGTAAATATACTTAAAGAAATAACATTTTCTTGGGCTCCCCCATCAATCAAAATATGAATTCATTTCCCACTAAAAAAACATCTATCCCTAGTTTAAAACAATAATTTTCTAGTAGGATGGTCTTCTCTATTCACATTTCCCATCAATAGCTAAGAATTTAATTTAGAAACTTTCTCAATATTAGGAATTAGGAACACCTCTTTGAAGACCTTAGCTAGATATCTCCTTCACTTCAATAGTTTGCACATCCTTATCCTTGGTTGTCTTAATAAGGAAATATTTCCATTCCTTGTGTCTCCATTCTTCACACTTAAAGCATTGAATATTGGATGAATTGGTGCTTTGACACTTGCCTCCCTTTCCTTGGTCCTTCTTGGCTTTGTCCTTCTTATCATCCTTTTCCATATTCTTGTTATGACTACCATCTTTATCTTCAAATTTGTACATTGATCCCTACTCCTTTTTAGATCCCTTATCCTTTCCCTTAAAAGGTTGTTTGCTCATGTTCCTAAATCTGCTTAGTTTCTTTTCTACCTTGAGTGTCAAATAGTTTGTAGCTCATAAAATAACAACTTATATTAATATGCCATTTTGAGACCTCTTAGAAATATTGAAGCCTATTCATACTCCTAATTCACCTTAGCTTGATGAAATAGATCACAAAATTTGATGTAGAACTCCTTAACAACTTTGTCATCTTGCCTTAGGAATTTTAACTTTATAATGATCTCTTATCTTGAACAAGACTATTTAAATTTTCTCCTTAACTTGTATTTTATCAAGTTCTAATCATTGATAGGTTGTCCATTTTATCTTTAATAGCTTTGAAACTCATTTTCCCACTAAATAGAAGTCATAACATCTAATTTTAATTTAGTAATAGGTACCCTTAATTGATTTGGTACATCTTAAAACATGAAATTCTTGTTAAGTTCCTTCAACCAACTTAAGAAAGCATTAGTGCCATCCACACTATTGAAAGTCTTCAATTCTATTTATGGAAGTTTAGCAGCATTTCTAAATGCTCTAGTAAGCCTTACTTCATCTTCCTCATTAAGCGTGTTATAAAAAAAAGTAGTGGCCACTAATGAAGCTCTTGAAATTATGCTTTAAGGAAGTGGAGTACATCCCATTGGACTCCTTGACTAATGATCTTTAACATTTTTATAGCTAGATTATTCTTCCTCATCATTTTCTCCACTTGGCCAAGAAACTTCTTTGTTATCATTTGAACATGAATACTCATCATCTTCATGCATCCAAATCCAACTAGGACCTACATTCCTATCTACTTTCACATTCATCTCATCCAATCAAGCAACCATTAGTTGAAACAAAGATTTCATGCTCTCAATGTCTCTATTTAGGACTTGAACTTGTTTCTTCTTAGGCACAATCTAAATTTAACAAAAATCCATAACCAATATTCTAGGTAACATTCAACCTAAACTTTCTAATACCAATAATGCTAGAGTAGGTTTACTCCTATTAATTTAACCTTTAAATCCCACTAAATTCAAATATTATGAAAAATAATCAATATACTAGAAATGAGAAAACTATCTATTTTCAATTAATGTAACAATATTACAATAGGGTTCCACAATCGATAAACATCCTACTAGCTTAGGACTAAGTTATGGTAGAGAAGGAAGTAGAAATCTTCCAAAATTGCATCAATATTAATCCCTTGAAAAACATCTTGTGGAACATGCATCTTTCTCTGGATGAACTATATCAAGTTGATCTTATAGGTTCTATTCCCTTATCTTGTTTCTTATTTGTTAAACTTTGTGCTTGCATATCAATTACAATAGGTATTTGTCCAAATGTATTGCTAAAGGATATAGTGGCAGATCTTCAGTGCCATAGATTTTTTATTAGTTTCATATCAAGAGGGGTAAATAGCTTGTCATAGTTTCAGGAAACTATTCAATCTACTATGTTTCTACATCTCTGTTTGATTGTGGTAGTTTGAATAAAGAGGATTTTACGGATTTCTATGAAATTATGTCAAAGTGTTAGATTATGGTCTATTACCACAAGTCATGGTTAGGGTAAAAGTATCAATTTTTTATCCCTTTTATTTATCCAAGTGAACTGAAAGTAATGGTTCATTTATGGTTAGATCATGATTAGCAATGATGAGTTGTGATAGGATTATGATATGAATTTTTTTTATCTAATATAGTTTTTGGTTATTAGTTTGACACATTTTAACATTGTTTATCCCTTTTTCATAATCTTTTGTTAAGCTGGATTGTTGAAATTAATCATGGAATGGAGCTCTCAAAATTCTGATTTATAGAATTGGATTACCTTCCATTGAAATCCTTGGATAATAAGTTCCAATAATGCTATATCTAGATTATAATTCCTCATCATTCCCTCCACATGGCTAAGAAACTTATTCATCACCATTTNAGGTTGATTATTACCTAGAAGATTGGTTATGGAATTTTGTCAAATTGAAATGGTACCCAAGAAGAAACAAGTTCAAGCCTTGAATATNCATAACCAATCTTCTAGGTAATAATCAACCTGAACTTTCTAATACCAATAACGCTACAGCAGCTTCACTCATATTAATTTAACCTTCAAATCCAACTACCTCCAAATATTATGAAAAATAATTAATATGCTAGAAATGAGAAAACTATCTATTTTCAGTTAATCAAAGAATATTACAATAGGTTTCACAACCCATAAACATCCATAAATCACTAATGAATGCTCAATGATGCTGTAGAGCATATGGCTCTACAACCACATAATGATTGATCTTAATTCAATGCACAATAGAAAGAGAATCTCTCCCATAACTCAGGATTAACATCTCAACATACAAAATCAAGAACATAGGAACACATAGGACAAACCAGATACACAATTGACCTTGAGCTATGATGAGCCGCAATATCGGGGCTACAATATCGCATCCATGATATCAGGTATGCAATATCGGAGCCTTCCAAGTGATATTAGACATCCGATATTGGGGCCTATCTTGTTGCCTATAAATAAGATGTAGGTGCACTTGGTTTTGCAATAGTTGGTTAATTAGTCTTAGTCCCTTACCTGAACTCTTGCCTTTTTTCCTTCTCAGAGTTAGAATTATTTCTGAGTGTCCGCAATAAGAGTCATAAAGCGAACAGATCTTTATTTGAGCATTGTGTACCTAAGCACACCTTGTGGCCAAAAATAAAAACAAACTTTGTGATAAACCTTGTAGTATTAAGAATCGCTTATTTAATGTTATTTATAGATATTTAATGCTTTTCTTAGTTAATTAATGTTCTCTCTTTCTCTCTCCTTGTTAGCTTCCCCAAGTAAGCACACTCAATACGACCACTTCGAGCATGCGTGGAACACTTGGTAACCCAGTAATGATTAGCATTTAGTAATCCCAATAGTGTTGCACTAGTTCAGGATGTGAACGACAAGTGGGAACAGATGCTAGTGTTAAGACTAGTTGGAGCATAGTTGATTAGTTAAATTAAATTGGTTGCTTAATTAGTTCACTTCTCCCTTTGTAGCACTAGGACATAAAACATAAAAATATATAAAAATCATATACCTCAAGTGTACTTAACCATACAATCACGTTATACGAGTAAGCTTGGGAAGACAATGATTAACTAATCCATCCGGGTTCTGTAAAGGTGCATAAGCACTTAGTCATTGAAATTCCACCAGATCATGTGTGTATGCTTGTATTTGTATGGTTGAGTATAGGGGTACCTCATCACTTATCATTGGCACAATTGTCGGGGATTTTGTTGGTTGTGCACTAGATAGAACTTAGAAAATCTTCACACCGTTGGAACAAACGTTAGGGTTGGTTATCTTACAAATAGTGAAATGAAAAGTATTACACACTGAATAGACAATTATGTCTCCTTCTTCTTATGAGAGTGTTTCACCACCTAGGTCTGATACAGGGAACAATCAGAGGTGTAGTACACATGATAATCTACGAGTCCCTCAATAGTTTCACATGGTATACATTTATCCTGATGAGTATATACCAAAATTTACCTTTATCTTCCACCATGATGAACAACTACATTGGCATGATTTAGAAGGTAACATAGTGTTACCTCCCGATCACTTTGTCGCAAGCATGCTTCTTCGTGATCTCACACAAATTGGTATGTAGCACTTATAGGCAAAGTACATTGTGCATGATCATGACTCAAGAGAGTATCAGCCCATGGAGGCACAACATTAAAGGGATCTACAACAGGAGAGACTTCATGAATCCATGAAAGGGAAGTTGTCTCAAAATGTCTTGCATGTCATAAGTAAAAATGAGGGTGGTGAATCTACCTCAGGAGCTCTCCCACATCATGATGTTCCTATCATTGACTTTGGTTAAGGGGTTGTGTATCAGAATCTTTACTTAACTATCCATAACCTAGATTTTGGTACCAACAAACACAAAAGATCTAAAAAAGAAACATGAACACATGACAAAGATGGACATTCTAATCGTAACCGCGATCAAGGCCGCGACCACCAAAGAGAAGGAAGTAGGCACCATCATGGTGACGGTCCTCCTCCTCCTTCACCTTCATCATCTCCTTCACCCTCTCCTTCAAGATCTGCATGCAGTCACAAGGAAAAAGACCCTGAGGATAATGGTAAGAAAAATGAAAATCATAGACAAAGTAGCTAAGAAAGGGGATGAGGGCATTCTAGAGAAACTCATCATGAAAGGAAGGAGAGTAGGAAACAACGTAGGCATCATAGACATCATAGACAGTACGATCATGATGAAACCCTACTCACTACCCAAAGTATTCTAGATATAACTGAGGCTGTTAGAATCCCAATGAGGCACCAAAATGATAGTAGGATCAAAAGATTGGACATGAACAATATCCCATGATTTGAAGGACGATACAATGTTGATCCTCAAAATCATTTGCAAGCATTTCATGATACATGTGCCTTGAAAAACATAGAAAATGAGTGGAAAAAACTCAAGTTGTTTCCACAAACACTGATTAAGGAAGCGGAAAGCTGGTATCGGTCCTTAAAACTAGAATCCATTTGCCGATGGAGTACCATGTTAGAACTATTCAATGATAAGTATCAAACATATTTCTGAGTGTCCAACTTGTGAAAGAAAATCCAAGGATGGAAACAAGGAGGACATGAATCCATGGATGCTACCATGGGCCAATATTATGCACTATTACATCATTGCCCAAGCCATGGTTATTTGCAAAGGGAACAACTACGCCATCTCGTAGATGGGCTTAGGCACGAAACATGAAGAACCCTTGAGACTTATGTCCAAGGAAGGCTATTTGAGCTTAGGGTCCATCAAGTACAAAGATTTTTGAAGAAAGTTGCTAAAGAGGAATGTGAGTTAAGGGAAAGAGAGAGTGCAAAAGAATATAACAGAGATCCTTCCATTCAAAAGCTGGGAGTTAGATTTTATGAGGATGAAGAAGAGTCACCACTTGAAGAGATGGTGATAAAGAAAATCTTTCCCATTCAAAAAATTGCATCGGAAGTATCAACAAAGGTGGACCAAAAGTGGGACTCCCTAGATAATAGATTTTAAAAAATTCTCAAAATAGTAGAGGAGTCTAGAGAGGAAGGTAGTGATCAAGAAAGGAGAAAAAAGAGAGAAGCTAAATATGCACATAACAAAGGTAAGGGCAAAGTTGCCATCATCGAAGAGGTTGTGGATTCAGATATAAATAATGACGGTGGATGTGAGATATGCCAATATGATCATCCTAACGGATGTTTCCCTGTAATCTCACATCTATAGGAGTCTAGTATGTATGCACTCAACCCATAATTAAACAGAAGTAAAATACCCCGAAGGTTACCTTATTCCCAAGGTAACCCAAGGTAGTTCCACCAACCCTTAATGTATTATTCAAGTGAAACTCCACCACGATCAAATGAATAGTATCAATAGTGGTAGCATCAACAATCATGAGCAAGGCCACCACCACATCAATAGTACCCTTACCATTAACTTGACCCATATGGATACTATGTGCAACATCCAATCTCTCCACGTGACTCTCCTAGTCACGTTGCTCCCCAACCTCACTACCAAACCTATGAGTATTACAGAACTCCTTCTCCTAGGGAAGATGTTCCACAAACCTACTATCCTTCTCATCCAGCTACATCTCTTCCACCCTTAACTCCATTACCACCTAGTCTAGCCATGCATGATGAGCTCTTTGCCCAACCATAGCAACGTAACGCTACAAGGGCTATTAATCCTCACCCTACTGTTGGTTCAAAAAATTGCACAAAGAAGAGACCTTTCTTTAGGACCAATAGTTAAACCAAGTTCTTATAGTCACAAGTGGCTAACTCTCCAAAGACCTCACCATCATACGAAACTTCAGAACTCCCTTCAAACCAACGGCCACATTCAACACACACAATCATGTTGATGCATGCCATTACCAATTGGATTAAGGCTGGCCATCTTCCTAGGAAATTCTCTAATCCTAGGAGTCCTCTTATATATTTACAAATTGCTGAGAATGAACCTTGCAAGGCTCTTTTGGATTCAGGTTCTGATGTCAACTTAATCTCTCAAGAAATATACAAAGTCTGGAACCTACCTCTACTAAAAAAAGTAACATTCGTTTAGAGCTAGCCGACCAGTCCATCACTGTCCCATTAGGACTAGTGGAGGATATTATTACCACTATTTGTGGATGGTCGTACCTAGCTGAATTCCTAGTGATTCAAGTCAACAAATATAAGGGGGACTTTCCAATCATAATCAAAAGAGCATGGCTAAGCACAATTGATGCATGCCTAGGAATACGTGATCTTTCCCTAGAGATATCAAAGGAAAATACGTATGGAAAGATCAAGAAGAAGAAAGTTTCATGCATCACATACAGTGACACAAGATGTAGTTGCATGCAGAAGTCATAGCTTGTACAACGTTTAACATTGCATGCATGCAACCAGTGTGCACAAGTAACTAACATACACAGATGCCTATATGCAACAGCCACAAGATAGAAAGGCACCTAGTGGCTAACATCTGACCAAAAGAGCAACCTAACTATATGCATGGAACCAACTAAGGGTTTAACTTGCACTTACATCGATAGCATAGACACATTAGAGTAATTCCATTACCACCTTCCAAATCTCGACATTGAAAATATCAACTAGGGAAAGTTGGAAATCCCTGACAACTTTACGTAAGAGCCCCTAGAGTTAAAACCATTGCCCATCGGTGTGGAGTACACATTTCTCAAAAATCGAAAACTAGTGATTATTAATGCTAGGCTCACTCCTCAAAAAAAAGAGAGATTGCTAAAAATGGTGAACAAATGGTAGAAAATATTTGCTTTGTCATATCTCAAATTAATGGGAATAGACCCTAGGATATGCCAACATAGTATTTACACTGACCCCTCCATGAAGCCTTGATGACAATCGTAGAGACGATTGAACCAAAAGTTGACGCATGTGGTTCAAGAATAAATTGAACAACTTCTAAAAGTTGGGTTCATCTACCCCATTATTGATAGCAGATGGGTTAGTCCACTAGTTATTATACCCAAAAAGGGAGGTAAATGGAGTGTGTGTATTAACTTTAGGATACTAAACATAGTAACATTTAAAGACCACTTTCAGTTAGCATTCATCAACCAAGTATTAGACACCATTACAGGGCATTGCTACTATAGTTTTTTGGATGGATACAATAGATACAACCAAATCCAAATAGCACCAGAAGACTAAGCCAAGACCACGTTCACAAGTCCTTAGGGGAAATTTGCATACAAACAGATGTTGTTTGGCTTGTGCAATGCTCCTGTAATGTTTCAACGTTTGGTTCTATGTATCTTCCAATAGCAAATAGGAAATGGTGTGGAGGTCTTCATGGACGACTTCTCCACCTATAAAGTGAACTTTTATCAAGCCTTGGACCAATAAGAGAAAGTACTAAAGTGGTATGTTGAAACCAATTTAAGGCTCAACTAGCAAAAAAACCACTTAATGGTCCAACAAGACATAGTATTAGGGCATAATACTTTCACAAACAAGAATAAAGGTAGATCCCAAAAAGATTAAAGTCATCTAAGGAATCATGTGCCAACCTGNATTAGTCCAGACCATTTCACATAATGACTGACATGTCCAACTATGCTCTAGGAGCTGTACTTACACATTTAGATGACCAGAAATAACACTATTACATTTACTGTGTAAGTCAAAGTATTGCTGGTGCATAACTTAACTACACCACAACGGAAAAGGAATTAATGGCTATGGTGTTTGCACTAGATAAGTTCAAGCAATATGTATTGGTCTATAAGGTATTTGTATACACAAACCATAGTGCAATTTGGTTCTTGCTGAATAAACTAATGGTGAGCCCTTGCATCATACGATGGCTCATAATCCTACAAGAGTTCGATCTTACGATGATAGATCATAAAGGCACAGAAAATGTTTTTGTTGATCATTTATCTTCATTAAGATGGGACAACAAAGAGGATGAATATCCCACTTTCTGTCACTTTCTTGATGAATACCTCTTTGCAGGTGTAGTAAATAATCAATTAACCATGGAAATAAATTGGTATAGTAGCATTCTTACCTATATCCTTACAAAAGAAACACAACAAGAGTTGGATGCTTAAAAGAAATAGTAATTTCTTCATCGAGCCAAATATTTCATGGAAATCAATGGACACCTTTATAAGGTATGTCCTGATGGCTTGGCCCGATGGTGTGTTCCCGATGTAGATCAATTACAAGTTCTACAAGATGCTCATGAGGGTCCTTGTGGGGGGTCATTATGCTAGGAGATGAACAGCCACTAAAATCTTACTTGCAAGATTTTATTGGCCTACATTATTCTGGCACACTCATCATTTCGTCCAATCTTGTGAGTGCTACCAATGTGATGGGGGAATGACTGCTAGGATGGAGGGTCCACAACAATGGATTCAACCTTTAAACCCCTTCGACATATGGGGAATTGATTTTATGTAGCCTATTACACTAATGTCCAATGGAAAAGACTACATTGGTTTTTTTGTTGACTATTTCACAAAATGGATAGAAGCAGCCGATGTTATAGATTGTACATCATCTACCGCTACACAATTTGTTTAACAACAAATTGTTAATAGGTTTGGTGTGCCTCGTGCACTTATTTTTTATAATGGCACACATTTTATAGGTGCAACGTTTCAAAAATTGATGCAACACTTAAGAGTTGCACACAAAATAACTACACCATACCACCCTCAAGTGAATGGTTAGGTTGAAGTAACCAATAGGAAGATTATGAAAATATTGACAAGAGACATTAGCAAATATAGGTGAGACTGGAGCACCAAATTAAACGATGCTCTTTGGGCATACTGCTCCACATGGAAACTCCCTATAGGATACTCCCCCTATGAGTTAGTGTACAGAAAACTCCCAATGCTTCCTATTCAAGCAGAACTTTGTACACTATCTATAGTATGTGATCTCAACCTTGACCCTAATCTAGCACAAAAAGAATGGTTAATGAACCTTAACCTACTAGATGAGATCTAATTAGTCACCCTATCATCTAATGAATTGCACAAGGTTTTTAATAAATGACATCATGACCTGAAAATTAAAAAAGTTAAGTACCAACTAGGAGATAAGGTTCTTTATTGAAACCCCACACATGTGCCACAACACACTAAAATTCAAACACTGTAGAAAGGACCTTATATTATTTATGTAACTTTTCCTTCAGGAGCCATGATGATTTACAAACCTAAGAGCCTAAATAAGAAATTTGTGGTGAACATCCAATAAACCAAACCTTTCCATGAGCCTAGAATAGCCAGTATCTATACTACCTCTGTTGGTGGACAACCCTACTCGCTATGTCGAATCTCCTCCCTCCAACTCAGTTGTGGGGGAGATGGCCACCAATGCTAACCATTCTAAGCCCTCAACTATTTTTTTGTAGTTTTTTTCTTACACATTTTTTTTTTTACACATCTTTTCAATTTTACTTATTTTGTTTTTGCCCCATCGTTTACATTCTTACTATTTCTTTGTTTGATTTACTTTCATTTGTCATATAATAAGTGCTCATGATGGTGGGTTGGACTACAATCGTGTTGATTGCTAATGTTTGATTTTTACCTTTGATCTTCAATGTTGATATTAAGATATGGTTCTTTTGATAAAATAGGTAATGAGTCCATGTCATCCATTCATCCATTCAATGTTGTCGTCTCCTTTGGCTTTGGAACTATACTGTTCCTTTTTCTAAATAAATTTATTAATGAATTGATGACTTGGTATTCTTCAAACTAAGGAAGGATTTAATGGTTGAAAAGGGTATGACCTCAAGGGGATTCGACACATTTGTGTTTCCTATTCTCTTGGGTACTTGGATGCTTTTCATGGGTTTTTTGTCATTCTACTATTGACCAAATATCAGGAAGTTGAATGAATCTAAATAAGTCTTTACATGGTGTGGTTCTCACGTAAAACAAACTAGTTGGAATTTAAAGCACACCCCTTAGACATACTAAAGAAACATGGGCCGCAAACACTAGTTATGGCATTAGAACGACATGTTACCCATGCCTGAAGGTTCCCTCTACCTAATGCCCTTTCTCGCTTCCTATTTTCCTATCTTTCTCTACTTGGAATGGTGGTGACTCGATGGACACATTCTTGTTGCTTCATGAGGATGGGTTGGTCAAATGTATTGATGCAAGGTCACTAGATGTGGTTGGTGAGTCTGAACTTGGGATGAATTTTATTCAGTCACCTTAACCACATAATACACAAGGGACCTTACACAACCTTGCTCTTGAGATTCCATTCCATTTCCCCCTCCCCTTCCATATTTCTTTCCATATTCCACCTCATTGTTAGTTTTATGAATAGTCTAAATCTTGGTTGACACAGTGTTAGTCTTCAATAAACTCTTATGGGTAAGTTCTTAACCTTTGTTTCATATGTCATTCCAAGAGCCTACGGACTCTTTGGTTTGTGGGTCTATCAAGGCATAAAAGGCATGAGCCCACTTTGGGGAGGACCCACTAGCATTCCTTTTTGGTGCAATTGTTAAGTTCTTTCCCTTAAACATTCTTTGCAATCAACCATTTCTTTTTTCATCCCCATCCATGGCATCCATATTATTGGCTTTACCATTGTTATTTCCCTCATTTTCATTTTTTCTTTAGTTTTTCCACCCTATCGCTACCAGAGGTTCACTCTTAGTTCTGGGGGGCTCATCACAAATTTTTCCATTCGATCACCTATCTCACCCCTACACCTTGGGTAGTTATCAGTTAAAAACCTCTAACCCAGTATCTGCCATACCCACAACCTAGCCAATGCGCTTATATCGAGGCAAGGTATCAACTGAATTGTGGCTTACCTATCCTTGCTAATTCATGACTATGTTGTATGTGCATATGGTGATTACATGAACAATGGACTGGGATAGGAGGAACCACTCGGGATGGATTGGAGCTGGAGTGTTTACGCAAGGAATAAGTTTGGTCATGTGGCTATGGATGAACAATGGAGTGCACATTTCTGACATCGATAGCAACACACCTCAACCTCTTTTCTCTCTCTCTCTTTCTCTTCAAGCTATCAGATGAGGGTCTAGATGTCATCTATGTACAATGTTCACCACAAAGGGTGTGAACACCAATGTTGTAATATGTTTATTAATCCGTTCACCAGCCACTTTGAGTCTATCATTCCCTGTCGATGTTAGTTCTCATCCATTCAATAATCCCATACCTTCCCAATATTTTGTAAAGAACTCAAGGATGAGTTTTCATTTAGTCGTGGGGGTATGATGAGCTACAATATCGCATTTGCGATATCAAGTATGTGATATTGGAGCCTTCTAAGCGATATCGGACATCCGATATCGAGGCTTTTCTTGTCACCTATAAATAAGAGGTAGGTTCACTTGGTTTGACAATAGTTGGTTAATTAGTCTTAGTCCCTTACCTGAACTCTTGCCTTTTTCCTTTCTCAAAGTTAGAATTATTTTTGAGTGCCCACAGTAGGATTCATAAAGCAAACAGATCTTTATTTGAGCATTTTTTACCTAAGCACACATAATTAGTCTAGGTTCTAAAAAGGTGCATAAGCACTTAGTCCTTGAAATTCGACCAAATCATGTGTGTACGCTCATATTCATACGGTTGAGCATAGGGATACCTCACCGCTCATCAAGCTATAATCACAATCATGCATTTATATCATGTTCTCTCATGGCATCCCTTTCCTTTCTCTTCTCATCTCATAATCATACAAAACATAAAATAATAATATTTATGTGAAAACCAAGATAAGAAACCCAGGAAACCTTCCTCAAGGTCATCTAGAATATTCTTGGTTGTTTCTATCTTTTTCTCCTATTGTTTGGTTGTTTTCCAATTTGGAACAACCAATTCAAAAGTTTTCCTAACCATATGGATCATCTCTAACTATCCTAGGATGTCTCCTATAAAAATCCAAGACTTAAGAGACACATCTCTATTATTTTGGAGACATCTTCCTGAAAGTTGAGATGTCTTCTCAAGAATTGAGATGTCTCACTTATGTTGTCACCAATTTGGGGGAGACATATCTCCAAATACATTTTTTAGTAGAATGAGACATCTCCTCTGCAGTCCTAACTCTCAATGATAACATCTCCTTGATCCCCAATACATCTTTCTAGAGCCTGAAACCTACAAAACCCATCTATAGAACAAAGAAAAGGGAGCCAAAAAAGGTGTCCCTACACCAATGAAGTTCAACTTGAACAACAAAACTCTACTCATAGCCACAGAGGATATGGATGTAGATGAGGCTGAGATATTGAAAATTAGGTTCATAATGACTTCTATTATTATTAGTATTTATACCAATAACTTTTTGAAATGATGAAAATATTCTATTAATTCAGCATTAAAAATTATTTTCTAGAGTATACATGAACATGGACATGGCCATGGATATGGGTATGATCAAAATGGAAAATTTGGTAGTAAGAATTAGTTAGTTGATAACTTGATTGTTCTAGCTCAAGATCATGTTTTTTCTAGTGGTGATATTGTACAAGGTGTTCCTTTTGAAGAAGGCAATGATCCTTAAAGGAGAAGTGCACATGGATGTGAATGTGGACATGGCTGAATTTTTAGATGTGGTTGAGGTTATGGTTCTAGATTAGAAACTGATCAAATAGAACATGTTACTATTTCATAGGATGAAATAGATATTCACATAGAATGAGAATGTAAACTAGCTCGCAATAGAAAGTGACATCAAAGAGAATGAGATAGAAAAGATATCAAGACAAAAGTTCTAAATAGAATCACAAGATAATATGAGGAATAAGCATAGAAAAGATCAACAAGAAAAAAATAATCCTAGTATAATTCAGTTATAAACAAATCCTTAAATTTCTAATAATCAAACATCTTATCCTAACTTACATAAGATAAACACTAAAATATTTTAAGTTATGATCAGATTCTCACCTCAAATTCACTATTTTATAACTTCTCAATTTTGTGATCTTTGTAATGAAAGTTACATGGGTATCCAAATAGAAAATGGAAGGCCAGATCTAATGTGCAATAGATGTAAGAGAGAAAATACAATGGGAATCCTAAATGAATTTGGTGAAGAGATTAAATGCTCTTCTACAAACAATGATATGGATCCAAAACCACAACCATTAGTTTTATTTTAGTTATCCCAAGTTGAGATAATTCTTATAGTAAGAATTAAACTTGTCTTACAAGTTACGCATTCTTTAGGAGGTCAATTTAAGTATCAAGAACATACCATTAGTTTTTAACAAGATGCATCTAAAANAATATTTCTAACTAGAATCTTTTAGGATCTCTTCTTGAGGAAGAAGATCCATGCATTCTAATATGGCATATTCTCCCTCTTGATCAAATTTTTCTTCTTTCTGTTTATAACGCTTCTCAGGTGTCCAAAATTCAACTAGGAGGGAGAACATATTAAGGTAGAATACACGAATCTTCTTTCTCAATAAGAGATTCTAAAAGATTTGAGTTAGAAATCTAATTCTTCATTCAAATAGAGTAGACTATTTGTATGTTAAAATCTTCTTTCTCATACATAAGGCAAGAATAATCAATGGAAAGACTTGATTTTCTAAAGAAGGATAAGATTCTCTTAGCTAAATTATATATATATATATATATATAAGAAATATATATGTAAGGTAGTTAATTTTCTATCTCAAGTCTTTATAATATATATAACTTGCAATTTATTTCTTAAAAATTTTAAAATATATTTTGACTAGTATCAACATTGTATATTTAAGTCTTTATTTATGTTCATCTTGTTAGGTGTATTGTAAATTTTAAGTTTAAAACACCTTCACGTTGTAACATGTGTCATGTTGGCAAATTATTTTTGGCGTGTTCGCTGAAAATAAAAAAAACCAAAGTATATAATATGTCAAAAGAATATGTAATTTCTCACACCTAATTTGGCCATGGTTAATTATGGATTATAACTCCATAATTTAGCTTTTACCCAATGCATGACATAATGCCCACTATATAAGTGGATGCTTGGATAATCTTAGCATCATTAAATCTTCACTAAATCAAAGCATGTGTAAATCAGAATTCAAGTTGTAGTCTCTTCCTCTTGTGAAACCTTGATCTAAACTTGTTATATAAGTCTCAATGTAAAGGAGAGTGGGATTTCTAAGGCTTGCTAGGAGTTGAAGTCATTGTTGGGGTTTTTGTACATTTTCACCGAGATGATTTCTTGTATTCTTGATGTATTTCTTCCAATTTCATAATTAAATATCAATTTCTACTACTTACTATTGCTTTATTATCCTACTCAATTGAGGTTTAGATTAAAAAATTAGTATCAAAGTAAGATTTATTTGATTCCCATGGGTTTTATCTTATTAAGTGCATTAAGATGGCGAGCAATGCTAAGTACATTGAAGAAATAGAAAAGTTCAATGGCAGCAACTATAATCTTTGGAAGTTTAGGATTAAATAGTTACTAGTTGAAAAGAAACAAAATGTATGCATCACTAAAATTAAACTAGAAAGCATGAGAGCTAAATATTGGAAACAATTAGATTATCTAGCTTTGGGAACAATTCTTAAAGGTAATCCTATGCTTATAAATTTATAACGTGAAGAGACTGCAAAGGGATTATATGATATTATGGGTAAGATATATCAACCTAGTTCTTACTCAAATAAATTGCATCTTAAAAGGAAATTATTGTTATTAAAGATGTTTGAAAATAATATTATTGCATCTCATCGTATTGATTTAAATACTATTGTGAGACAATTATAATCAATTAGTAGTAATATGGAAGAAGAAGATTACTGTATTGCAATATTACAATCACTCCCTAATTCATGGGAAAATATTGTTCAAAATATTACTTGTATAAGTACCTCTTTAAAATTTCATGAATTTGTAGGATGACTAATAATTAAACTTCAAAGAAAGTGCTCTAAGCCTATACCTACTTAACCTTTGGTAATTCAAGGACTAGGAAAATAGTAATCGAGTAATTTCAAGAAAGTTACTAATGATGCTTCTAAGAGAACACTAATGTGTTGGAACTATTGGAAGCATGGCCACTTGAAGAAGGATTACAAATTTTTAAAGAGAAAAGAGAAAGATGTTGGATCTAGTTCTTCTAAGAAATATGCTAATGAAGAAATACTATACTTTTGTGTAGTCACAACTAGAGGTAACTCTAATTCTAATTACTGTTATATTGACTCAGGTACATCGTATATCTTTACATCTAGAAGAAAATGATTTTCTGAATACCATGAAGCTATGTCTACTCTTTGTTTCCTTGGTGTTGGCACATTTGGCCATTCCATGGAATAGTTAAAATATTTTATTCAACATTGGAAGAATCTATGGTTGTAAGTAAAGTACAGCCTTAGTGTTGAAGGTTGATGGGTGTTTTTGTTTAGAAGATTGATTCACTGGTAAAAATTTGATGTTGAAGCCTTTTGGGTACAAGATGAAAGTGCCGGATTATTCCCTTGTCAAAGATCAGAGGATAGTAAAATTAGTAAGGAAGGGAGTATATTATTTATGTAAAAGAACAAAGTTGCAGATCCCAGTTGATTAAATTCGGTTGTATCCTTAAAAGACAACATTTGAAAAAAATAGGAATTAATCAAAAATCAGCAACGCCTCGAGTGTTTAAAAATTATGCAGAATCAGTGAAGGGAAAAGAAGACTGCGGTGTTACTGGGCAATACATGGCCACTGTAAAACCACGGCCAGGCCAACAAACATCGCCGCAGCTATCTCTCCACACCATCGCAGCCATTGACGTTGCTGATTTGCTGTTTCAAAACAAGAATAAAATGTTGGAGGCATTCTCAAGGTGCACCGAAACCCCACAAACTACCGCATGACATTCACCCTGCACATGAAATAAAAATGCAGGATATGTTGTTATGATTTCGGTGGTGCGGCTACAACGATTCCAAAGGTTTCTACAAGTGGTTTTAGCAGAATACATATCCATAAAATGTTAGCCCTTGGTTCTACAATCAATGGCAATGGCGGTAAAGATTCAAGGGAAAATTTTCAAACAAAAACGCAGGAAGCCCTAAATCAATTTTGGGGGCAAAATAGAAACATTTCTGGTAATTGAAACCCTCTATTTGGGTGCGTTGTTTTTCAAAAAAAAAAACCCTTTCTTCTCCAGCACGCGACGGCAGAGTCAGATTGCAGTTGCAGGGCCTTCCCGTGGTGATCGTCGATTACGATTTTGCAGGGCCTTATTGCGTGGGGACAGTTTGAATCGGTGGCTTCGGATGACGCTGCATACGAATCTTGCTTCAAACATGTGTCGGTTCTTGCAGGTTCTGGGCAGAAATAAGAGAAAGACCGTTGCCCTGGAACTGTGATGAAACCTCCACGTGATTTACAGGGAAGACAAGAAGAATTTTTTTGCCGCTTTTACCAGAAATTATTCAAATTACTTCTGCGGCCTAAAGTATATAGTTATAAAACTAACCAATAATATGTATATGTAGATATCCATAACATGAAGTACTCATTATATGAAGCCTTGATTTAGAAACCTGCCTTCAATTATCTCAAGCCATAAAATATTATTTTGAAACGTATAAGTTACTACCCATTTAAAATTTGTAATATTAATTATCCCATTTAATGTCACATTACATTAAAGTTAGCATAAAATGCTCCTCATTTTATGCATAACTTCCTAGCTCCCTAAACCACATAACTTTCTCCTAGCTTGTTGGACAAGTAATCTTCTGATTGGTTAATCAAATTACTTAAGAGAGAAGATAGGAGAGATATTTTTGAGATATTTTTGGGATATTTTGAAATTGTAACTTCTCTAGGAAGAGGAGAATCTCATTGTTTAGGACTTTTGGGGGGTCTTATACATCACTTAGAAGACTTGACATATCATTTTGAAGAAGCAAAATTAAAAGGATATATACGTATGGAGTAAGTTGCAACTATAGCTTGTGTTCCTATCTATTTTAGAGATTGTATTTTAATTTTCTATGATATTATAACTACCAAGGCCACTTGTCAACCTCTTTTTCTCTTTGGTGGTTGCAACCACCCAAAATTGTTGTAACTTACCTAACTTGTTGGGAAAGCAACCTCCCAACTTGTTGGCCAAGTAATCTTCTAATTGGTTGGCCAAGTTGCTTGGGAGAGAAGTTAGGTGAGATATTTTCAAATATGTAACTTCTCTACCTACCTTGGAACCCTATAAAAAGGCTTCAAGGGTCAAGGAGGAGAAAAGGGAGGATCACACTTGAAGTCTTGGGGGGATCACACTTGAGGTCTTGGAAGATTTGTAAAGAAGATTTCTTGGAAGATGGCTTGCTAGAATAAAGACTTCAGCCTCTTTGTCATGGTCCTGTGAGTTATGAATTCAATTTTTTTTATGTTTTTCTTAAATTCCTTAGCTAGTGGTTTAGATAGTATCATCCTTGGCAAGTAATTTTAGGATTTTTAGATTGCTCTTATTGTTCTTGTTGCCCGATAGAAATTTCTATTAAAATTTT